>JALGBA010000912.1:0-112996 GCA_023970755.1 Azemiops feae | reverse complement strand
AAGCCTCCCCTCTCTCTCTTTCTCACCCTTGTCCCAAAAGCATCTTCCTCTCTCTCTTCCTCATGTTTCTCCCCAAAACCCTCTCCTCTCTCTCTTTCTCACCCTTCTCCCAAAACCATGTCCCTCTCTCTCACCTGCTCCTCCTTCTCCCAAAAGCCTCGCTCTCTCTCTCTTACTTCCTCACAATTCTCCCAAAAGTCTCTCTCTCTCTTCCTCACCCTTCTCCCAAAAGCCTCTCCCTCTCTCTCCCTCTCTCCCTCTCTCTCTCTCTTTCTCACCCTTTTCCAAAAAGCCTCTCCATAACCCTAACCCTAACCCTAACCCTAATCCTTCTTTGACTCTTTCTCACCGATCTCCCAAAAGGCCCTCCCTCTCTCTCTTCCACATCCTTCTCCCGAAAAGCCTCCCCTCTCACTCTTTGTCACCCTTCTCTCAACAACCTCTCCCCGTCTCTCTCTCTTCCTCATGCTTATCCCAAAAAGCCTGCCGTCTCTCTTTCTCACCCTTTCCCAAAAACCTCTCACCCTCTCTCTCTCTCTCTCTCTCTCTCTTCCTCACGTGTCTCCCAAAAAGCCTCACCTCTCTTCCTCACCCTTCTCCCAAAAGCCTCTCCCTGTCTCTTTCTTTCTCACCCTTTTCCAAAAAAGCTCTCCCTTTCTCTCTTCCTCACCATTCTCCCAAATGCGTCTCCCTCTCTCTCTCGTCCTCACCCTTCTCCCAAAAGCCTCTTCCTCTCTCTCTCTTCCTCACCCATCACCCTAACTCTAACCCTTCTTTCTCTCTTTCTCACCGATCTCCCAAAAGGCCCTTCCTCTCTCTCTTTTCCACATCCTTTTCCCAAAAGCCTCTCCCTCTCTATCTCTTCCTCACCCTTCTTGCAAAAGAAACTCCCTCTCTCTCTCTCTTCCTCACTCTTCTCGCATAGGACTCTCCCCCCCTCACTCTCTCTTCCTCATCCTTCTCCCAAAAGTCTCTCCCTTTCTCTCTCTTCCTCACGCATCTCCCAAAAAGCCTTCCCCCTCTCATTCTCACCGTTGTCCCAAAAGCATCTCCCTCTCTCTCTCTTCCTCACCCTTCTCCCAAAGGCATCTCCCTCTCCCTCTCTTCCTCAGCCTTCTCCCAAAAGACTCTTCATCTCTCTCTTTCTCACCCTTCCTCCAACAGCCTATCACTCCCTCTCTTCCTCACCCATCACCATAACCCTAACCCTTACTCTTCTTTCTCTCTTTCTCACCCATCTCCCAAAAGGCCCTCCCCCTCTTTCTCTTCCTCACGCTTAACCCAAAAGCCTCTCCCCTCTCTCTCTCTCTTCCTCATGCTTATCCCAAAAAGCCTCCCGTCTCTTTTTCTCCCCCTTCATCCAAAAGCATGTCCCTCTCTCTCACTTCCTCACCCTTCTCTCAAAAGCCTCTCTCTCATTCTCTCTTCCTCACGGTTAACCCAAAATCCCCTCCCCCGCTCTCTTCCTCCCCCTTCTACCAAAAGCCTCGCCCGCTCTCTCTCTTCCTCCCACTTCACCCAAATGCCTCTCTCCTCACTCTCTTCCTCACGAATCTCCCCAAAAGCCTTCCCCCTCTCTTTCTCACCGTTATCCCAAAAGCAACTCCCTCTCTCTCTCTTCCTCGCCCTTCTCCCAAAAGCCTCTCCCTTTCTCTCTCTTCCTCACCCTTCTCCCAAAGGCGTCTCCCTCTCCCTCTCTTCCTCACCCTTCTCCCAAAAGCCTCTTCATCTCTCTCTTTCTCACCAAAGCAGCTCTTCATCTCTCTCTTTCTCAACCTTCCTCCAACGCCTCTCACTCCCTCTCCTCACCCATCACCCTAACCCTAACCCATACCCTTCTTTCTCTCTTCTCACCCATCTCCCAAAAGCCCCTCCCTTCTTTCTCTTCCGCACGCTTAACCCAAAAGCCCTCCCCCTCTCTCTCTCTTCCATGCTTATCCCAAAAAGCCTCCCGTCTCTCTCTTTCTCACCCAAAAGCTCTCTGCCCTCCTCTCTCTCTCTCTCTCTCTTCCTCACATTCTCCACGCTCTCTCCTCATCTTCCTCAACCCTTCTCCCAAAAGCCTCTCCCTCTCTCTCCCTCTCTCCCTCTCTCTCTCTTCCACATCCTTCTCCCAAAAGCCTCTCCATCTCTCTACCTCACGCTTCTCCCCAAAAGCCTCCCCTCTCACTCTTTGTCACCCTTCTCCCAACAACCTCTCCCCGTCTCTCTCTCTTCCTCATGCATATCCCAAAAAGCCTGCCATCTCTCTTTCTCACCCTTTCCCAAAAACCTCTCTCTCTCTCTCTCTCTCTCTCTCTTCCTCACGCGTCTACCAAAAAGCCTCACCTCTCTTCCTCACCCGTCTCCCAAAAGCCTCTCCCTGTCTCTTTCTTTCTCACCCTTTTCCAAAAAAGCTCTCCCTTTCTCTCTTCCTCACCATTCTCCCAAATGCGTCTCCCTCTCTCTCTTGTCCTCACCCTTCTCCCAAAAGCCTCTTCCTCTCTCTCTCTTCCTCACCCATCATCGTAACTCTAACCCTTCTTTCTCTCTTTCTCACCGATCTCCCAAAAGGCCCTTCCTCTCTCTCTTTTCCACATCCTTTTCCCAAAAGCCTCTCCCTCTCTATCTCTTCCTCACCCTTCTCGCAAAAGAAACTCCCTCTCTCTCTCTCTTCCTCACTCTTCTCGCATAGGACTCTCCCCCCCTCACTCTCTCTTCCTCATCCTTCTTCCAAAAGTCTCTCCCTCTCTCTCTCTTCCTCATCCTTCTTCCAAAAGTCTCTCCCTCTCTCTCTCTTCCTCATCCTTCTTCCAAAAGTCTCTCCCTCTCTCTCTCTTCCTCATCCTTCTTCCAAAAGCCGCTCCCTGTCTCCTCAACCTTTTCTTACAAGACTATTCCTCTATCTCTCTTCCTCACTCTTCCCCCAAAAGCCTCTCACCTCACTCTCTCTCTCTCTTCCTCACCCTTCTCCAACAAACCTCTCCCGCCCTCTCTCTCTCTTACGTCCTTAAACTTCTCCCAAAGGTCTATCCCTCTCTATCTCTTCCTCACGCTTCTCCAAAAAGATTCCCCCTATCTTTGTCACCGTTGTCCCAAAAGCATGTCACTCCCTCTTACTTGCTCACCCTTCTCCCAAAAGCCTCTCCCTCTCTCTCTCTTCCTCACGCTTCACCCAAAACCCCCTCCCCCTCTCTCTTCCTCATGCTTATCGCAAAAGCCCCTCACTCTCTCTCTTCCTCACATTTCACCCAAAAGCCTCTCCCCCCTTTCTCTTCCTCAAGCTTATCCAAAAAAGCCTCCCGTCTCTCTTTCTCACGGTTCTCCCAAAAGCATGTCCCTCTCTCTCACTTGCTCACCCTTCTCACAAAAGCCTCTCTCTCATTCTCTCTTCCTCACGGTTAACCCAAAAGCCCCTCCCCCGCTCTCTTCCTCCCCCTTCTACCAAAAGCCTAGCACGCGCTCTCTCTTCCTCACGCTTCAACCAAATGCCTCTCTCCTCACTCTCTCTCTCTCTTCCTCACCCTTCTCCCAAAAACCTCTCCCCCCTCTCTCTCTTACTTCTTCACCCTTCTCCCAAAAGTCTCTCCCTCTCTCTCTCTTCCTCACGCATCTCCCCAAAAGCCTTCCCCCTCTTTGTCACCATTGTCACAAAAGCATCTCCCTCTCTCTCTCTTCCTCACCCTTCCTCCAACAGCCTCTCACTCCCTCTCTTCCTCACCCATCACCCTAACCCTAACCCTTACCCTTCTTTCTCCCTTTCTCACCCATCTCCCAAAAGCCCCTCCCCCTCTCTCACTTCCTCACCCTTCTCCCAAAAGCCTCTCCCTCTCGCTCTCTTCCTCACCCTTCCTCCATATCCTCTCACTCCCTCTCTTCCTCACGCTTCACCCAAATGCCTCTCCCCCTCTCTCTCTTACTTCCTTAATCTTCTTCCAAAAGTCTCTCCCTCTCTCTCTCTTCCTCACACTTCTTCCAAAATGCCTCCCCCTCTCTTTCTCACCATTGTCCCAAAAGTATCTCCCTCTCTCTCTTCCTCACCCTTCTTCCAAAACTCTCCCCCCTCTCTCTCTTCCTAATGCTTATCCCGAAAAGCCTCCCGTCTCTCTCTTTCTCACCCTTCTCCCAAAACCATGTCTCTCTCTCACTTGCTCCTTCTCCAAAAAGCCTCTCCCTCTCTCTCCCTCTCTCCATCTCTCTCTCTTTCTCACCCTTCTCCCAAAAGCATCTCCCTCTCTCTCTTTCTCACCCTTCTCCCAAATGCCTGTTCCTCTCTCTTTTTCTCACCCTTCTCCATATAGCCTCTCACTCTTTCTCTTCCTGACCCATCACCCTAAGCCTAACCCTAACACTTCTTTCTCTCTTTCTCTACAATCTCCCAAAAGTCCCTCCCTCTCTCTCTCTTCCTCACGCTTCATCCAAAATCCTCTCCCCCTCTCTCTCTCTTCTTCACCCTTCACCCAAAAGCCTCTCGCCTCACTCTCTCTTTCTTACTTCCTTACTCCCAAACGTCTGTCCCTCTCTCTCTCTTCCTCATGATTATACCAAAAGCATGTCCCTCTCTCTCACTTGCTCACCCTTCTCCCAAAAGCATGTCCCTCTCTCTCACTTGCTCACCCTTCTCCCAAAAGCCTCTCCCTTTCTCTCTCTTATTCACGCTTCACCCAAAAGCATGTCCCTCTCTCTCACTTGCTCACCCTTCTCCCAAAAGCCTCTGCAGCTCTCTCTCTTCCTCATGCTTCACCCAAATGCATCTCGCCTCACTCTGTCTCTCCCTCTTCCTCACCTTTCTCCCAAAAGTCTCTCCCTCTCTCTCTCTTCCTCACGCAACTCCCCAAAAGCCTTCCCCCTCTCTTTCTCACCGTTGTCCCAAAAGCATCTCCCTCTCTCTCTCTTCCCCACCCTTCTCCCAAAAAGCCTTCCCCCTTCTCTCTTTCTCAAAAGCCTTCCTTCTTCTCTCTTTCTCACCGATCCCCCAAAAGGTCCTTCCTCTCTCTCTTTTCCTCACGCTTATCCAAAAAAGCCTACCATCTCTCTTTCTCACCCTTCTCCCAAAAGCATGTCCCTCTCTCTCACTTGCTCACCCTTCTCCCAAAAGTCTCTCCCTCTCTCTCTTCCTCACGCATCTCCCCAAAAGCCTTCCCCCTCTCTTTCTCACCGATGTCCCAAAAGCACCTCCCTCTCTCTCTCGTCCTCACCCTTCTCCCAAAAGCCTCTCCCTGTCTCTTTCTTTCTCACCCTTTTCCAAAAAAGCTCTCCCTTTCTCTCTCTTCCTCACCATTCTCCCAAAGGCGTCTCCCTCTCTCTCTCTTCCTCACCCTTCTCCCAAAAGCCTCTTCCTCTCTCTCTCTCTTCCTCATCCATCACCCTAACTCTAACCCTTCTTTCTCTCTTTCTCACCAATCTCCCAAAAGGCCATTCCTTTCTCTCTCTTCCACATCCTTTTCCCAAAAGCCTCTCCGTCTGTCTCTCTTCCTCACGCTTCTCCCGAAAGACCCTCCCTCTCTCTCTTCCTCATACTTCACCCAAAAGCCTCTCACTCCCTCACTTCCTCATGCTTCTCCCAAAAGCCTCCCTTCTCTCTTTCTCACCTTTCTCTCAAAAGCATGTCCCTCTCTATCACTTGCTCACCCTTCTCCCAAAAGCCTCTCACTCTCTCTCTCTTCCTCACGGTTCACCAAAAAGCCTTTTCGCCTCATTCTCTCTCTCTCTCTCTCTCTCATCCTCACCCTTCCTCACTCTCTCTTCCTCATCCTTATCCCCAAAACCTCCTGTCTCTCTTTCTCATCCTTCTCCTAAAAGCATGTCCCTCTCTCACTTGCTCTCCCTTCTCCCAAAAGCCTCTTTCTGTCTCTGTCTTCCTCACCCTTCTCCCAAAAGAAACTCCCTCTCTCTCTCTTCCTCATCCTTCTCCCAAAAGCCTCTCCCTCTCTCTCTCTTCCTCATCCTTCTCCCCAAAGTCTCTCCCTCTCTCTCCCTTCCTCACCCTTCTCCCAAAAGCCTCTCCCCCTCTCTCTCTTCCTCAAGCTTCACCCAAAAGCCCCTCCTCCTCTCTCTCTTCATCATCCTTTCCCAAAAGCCGCTCCCTCTCACTTCTCAACCTTTTCTTACAATCCTATTCCTCTATCTCTCTTCCTCACCCTTTTCCTGAAAACCACTCCCTCTCTCTCTTCCTCATGCTTCACCCAAAAGCCTCTCCCTCCCTTTCTTCCTCACGCTTCACCCAAAAGCCTCTCGCCTCACACTCTCTCTAGCTATTCCTCACGCTTCTCCCAAAAGCCTCCCCTCTCTCTCTTTATCACCCTTCTCCCAAAAGCTTCTCCCTCTCTCTCACTTGCTCACCCTTCTCCCAAAAGCCTCTCCCTCTCTCTCTTCCTCATGCTTCATCCAAAAGCCTCTCCCCCTCTCTCTCTTCCTCACGCTTCTCCCAAAAGCCTGCCCTCTCTCACTTCCTCACCCTTCTCCCAAAAGGCTCTCCCTCTCTCTTCCTCATGCTTCACCCAAAAGCTTCTCCCCCCTCTCTCTCTTCCTCACGCTTCTCCCAAAGGCATATCACTCTCACTCTCTTCCTCACCCCATCACCCTAACCCTAACCTTTACCCTACTTTCTCTTTCTCACCCATCTCCCAAAGACCCTCCCCCTCTCTCACTTCCTCACCCTTCTCCCAAAAGCTCTCCCTCTCGCTCTTCCTCATGCTTCACCAAAAGCCTGTCCCTCTCTCTCTCTTCCTCAACCTTCTCCCAAAAGCCTCTCCCTGTCTCTTTCTTTCTCACCCTTTTCCAAAAAAGCTCTCCCTTTCTCTCTCTTCCTCACCATTCTCCCAAAGGCGTCTCCCTCTCTCTCTCTCTCTCTTCCTCACCCTTCTCCCAAAAGCCACTTCCTCTCTCTCTCTTCCTCACCCATCACCCTAACTCTAACCCTTCTTTCTCTCTTTCTCACCGATCTCCCAAAACGCCCTTCCTCTCTCTCTCTTCCACATCCTTTTCCCAAAACCGTCTCCATCTCTCTCTCTTTCTCACCCTTCTCCCAAAAGTATCTCCCACTCTCTCTTTCTCACCCTTCTCCCAAAAAGCCTTCCCCCTTCTCTCTTTCTCAAAAGCCTTCCTTCTTCTCTCTTTCTCACCGATCTCCCAAAAGGTCCTTCCTCTCTCTCTCTTCCTCACGCTTCACCCAAAAGCCTCTCCCCCCTCTCTCTTACTCATGCTTATCCAAAAAAGCCTACCGTCTCTCTTTCTCACCCTTCTCCCAAAAGCATGTCCCTCTCTCTCACTTGCTCACCCTTCTCCCAAAAGTCTCTCCCTCTCTCTCTCGTCCTCACCCTTCTCCCAAAAGCCTCTCCGTCTCTTTCTTTCTCACCCTTTTCCAAAAAAGCTCTCCCTTTCTCTCTTCCTCACCATTCTCCCAAAGGCGTCTCCCTCTCTCTCTCTTCCTCATGCTTCACCCAAAAGCCTCTCCCCCCTCTCTCTCTTCCTCATGCTTCTCCCCAAAAGCCTGCCCTCTCTCCTTTTCTCACCCTTCTCCCAAAAGCCTGTTCCTCTCTCTCACTTTCTCACCCTTCTCCATATAGCCTCTCACTCTTTCTCTTCCTGACCCATCACCCTAAGCCTAACCCTTACACTTCTCTCTTTCTCACCAATCTCCCAAAAGACCCTCCCTCTGTCTCTCTCTTCCTCACCCTTCTCGCAAAGGCCTCTCCCTCTCTCTCTCTTCCTCACCCTTCTCTGAAAAGCAACTCCCTTTCTCTCTCTTTTTCACCGCTCTCGCAAATGTGTGTCCCCTTCTCTCTCTTCCTGATCCTTCTCCCAAAAGCCTCTCTCTCTCCCTCATCCTTCTCCCAAAAGCCTCTCCTGCTGTCTCTCTTCCTCAGCCTTCTCCCAAAAGCCCCTTCCTCTCTAGCACTCCTGAGTTGAAGCCAATGCGAAGCCAGGAAAGGAGCCAGTTCAGACGATGCCCAGCAGCTGCTTCACTAGCCAGTGCCCCCAAAGGTCCTACTGGGTCCCCTATCAAGTGCTTCAGGTGCGGCCAGCAAGGACATCGGGCGGCTGAATGCCTAGCGCTGGCTCCCCGGGTGGGTCGTTCATTGGAGGGTCACTTGCAACGCACCTAACTGAACCAGTATGACTGGAAATGGGACAGCACTGGGAGATTATCCGGTTTGTGGTGATCCCCAAAATGAGTGAGACTGTAATCCTGGGGTTGGGTTGGCTAGATAAATGGTGACCTACCATATGGGGGGACAATGGTATGAGAACCATGAGATTAGGAAAAGGGCCTTTTCCTCCTACTCATATTGGTCAGAAAAGGAAAGCCACTTCCACTGGAGCAGGACATGGACCAGCTGAACCTTTGAAAATCACAGATGAGCGGTTTCCTGGGGTCCAACTCATTCCTAAGGAATACTGAGATCTTGTTGAAGTGTTCAGTGAGAAGGAATGTGATGTGCTTCCTCCACACCGAGCTACTGACTGTGCAATAGAGATCCTGCCAGGAGCAAAATTCCCTAAGCCAAAAATGTATTCCATGACCCCCAGAGAGATGAGTGAATTAAGAGAATACATTGACAAAAACCTGGCTAGGGGTTTCATCCAGCCAGCTAAATCACTTGTGGCTGCCCCTGTGTTATTCAAAGAGAAAAAAGATGGGATGTTGAGATTGTGCGTGGATTTCAAAGGCTTAAACGCTGTCAACATGGAAAATATGTATCCACTCCCCCTGATGGACATGTTAGCTCACCTAGCAAAGGGGAAAATTTTTACTAAGCTGGATCTACGGGAAGCTTATTACCGAGTAAGACTTAAGGAGGGATATGAATGGAAAACTGCCTTTAATTGTCCGCTGGGGAGTTTCCAGTTCAAAATAATGCCCTTTGGCCTCCAGGGGGCTCCTGCCGTATTTATGCAGCTGATAAATGAGGTGTTACATGATCACCTATACAAGGGGGTCCTAGTTTATCTTTTTTTTTTTAATATTTAAAAGTTTTTTATTTATAATACAATTTAAAAAAAAAGAAAGAAAAAAAAAACATTGGACATGACGTAACATTCCAGTTTGAACATTTCTATCAAATTATTTCTCCTCTTAAATTCAATTCTTTATCTCTATAAATATACACAAACTTTTTATACAATACTGAATACATTTTCTCTATTTGCTAACCTAAGAATATATATATTTCCATCTTATCACTAATCTATAACCCCAACAGTCCTCCTCGATTCCCACCAATGGTACAATTTATCCCAGATTTCAAAATATTCTGATTCACTTTTATCTTTCAATTCCATCGTAAGCCTGTCCATTTCAGCACAAGATAGTATTTTATGCAGTATCTCTTCATCTGTGGGAGTTTCTTTGTTCTTCCATTTTTGTGCAAAAGCCAGTCTAGCAGCAGTCAAGATGTGCAACATCAAATAGACTATTCCCTTGTCGTATTTATCTGTGGTTATACCCAATAAAAAAAGTTCAGGTTTTAGCTCTATCTCCAACATTAATATGCAGCTGATAAATGAGGTGTTACATGATCACCTATACAAGGGGGTCCTAGTTTATCTTGATGACATCCTCATTTTTACGGAAACAATGGAGGAACACGTCAAATTGTTTTGCAAAGTGCTCAAAAAGTTATTAAAAGCAAACCTTTACACCAAGCTATCTCAATGTGAGTTCCACAAACATGCCTTGACTACCTAGGGCCGTGGTGGCGAACCTATGGCACGCATGCCACAGGCGGCACGCAGAGCCCTCTCTGTGGGCACGCATGCCATCGCCCCAGTCCTAGGCCTTCAGTCCCGTCCATGAGCAACCTGCATCAATACCCGCGCAGGGTAAGGTTGCCGCGCCCACCCCCACCTCCCCAAGCATTTTTTTTACTAACCTGCCTTTCAGCTGTATTCCGTTTCTCCGTTCGCTTCTCAGCCTTCGCCGCGTGTTTGTGGGACTATCGGTAAAAAAAAACAAATTCCATCAGACTTTCTAACTTCTCGCGAGATCTCAAGAAGTTAGAAAGTCTGATGGAACTTTTTTTTTTACTGATAGTCCCACAAACACGCGGCGAAGGCTGAGAAGCGAATGGAGAAACAGAATGCAGCTGAAAGGCAGGTTAGTAAAAAAATGCTTGGGGGAGGCGAGGGCATCTGGGAGGGGGCGGGCGCAGCAACCTTACCCTGCATGGTGGTGGGAGGGTGGGGCGTGTGCCCTTCCCTTGACAGGCCAGCCCCTGCAGCCGCAGGGCAGCTGTGGGCAGGGTGTTGAGGCGGGGGCCGGCATGCCAACCAAAGCAGCAGGTGGAGTGCCGGAGGCTCGGGGAGGGAGGACGCTGAAGTGGGCGGTCAGGCCATTGGCAACAGCAACGCGTCTGAGCGGAAAGCGGCCTCGGAACAAGTGGGGCAGGTAAGGGAAGAAATCCTTGCTTCCCCCAGAAATTGCCTTTCTTTCCTTACCTGACTTCCAGCCCTGTGCCATTTCTCCTTCGTAATCCGCCGCCACCGCCGCGTGCAAGGAAACAAAGGAATTTGGGGGGGGGAATCAATTCCAACTTCTCGTGACCGCCCACTTCAGCGCCCTACCTCCCCGAGCCTCCGGCGCTCCACCTGCTGCTTCTCTTCTCTGTCAGAGAAGAGAACTTCGCAGCTCTGCCTACAGAGCCACCAAAGCTGTAGCTGAATGGGCAGGTGAGGGGGAAACCTGCCCCACTTGTTCCACGGCCACTTTCAGCCGAGCCGCATTGCAGCAGCATTGGGCGCAATACGCGAGGCGGCAAACAGCTGCATCACGCTGAAACCAGCCGCTTGCCGCCTCCTGCCCAATGCCGCTGCCATGAGGCCGCGGAACAAGCCGGGCGGTGGTAAGAAACCAGTATACCGGTTCCTTACCTCTGCCCGGCTTGTTCCGCGGCCTCATGGCAGCAGCATTGGGTGCCACACGCAAGGCGGCAAATGGCCGCGGCCGGAGGCAAACAGCCACATCGCGCTGAAACCGGCTGTTTGCCGCCTCCTGCCCAGTGCCGCTGCCATGAGGCGCCCCTCTGGCTCCTGGGAGTTGTGCTGGCATCCATCGTGCCGGGCGTCCTTTGCAGTGAGTTTCTGGAAAGATTTGCAATGGGGGTGGGTGCGACGTGCAAGGCGGCAAATGGCCACGGCCGGCGGCAAACAGCCACGTTGTGCCAAAACCAGGCCATTTAATAATAATAATAAAGTTGGAAGGGACCTTGGAGGTCATCTAGTCCAACCCCCTGCTCAGGCAGGAAACCCTATACCATTTCAGACAAATGGCTGTCCAGTCTCTTCTTAAAAACTTCCAGTGTTGGAGCATTCACCGCTTCTGGAGGCAGGTTGTTCCACTGGTTAATTGTTCTAACTGTCAGGAAGTTTTCTCCTTAGTTCTATGTTGTGTCTCTCCTTGATTAGTATTCCATCCATTGCTTCTTGTTCTGCTTTTCAGGCGCCTTGGAAATAGCTTCACTCAATCCCCCGCACCTATCCCTCAAGTGATATTCTTTGTGGCACCCCTGAATATTGAACCTGCTATCATGTCCCCCCTCGTCCATTCTCTTCATTCAACTAGACATACCCAATTCCAGCAACCGTTCCTTATATGCTTTAGCCTCCAGTCCCCTAATCATCTTTGTTGCTCTTCTCTGTACTCTTTCTAGAGTCTCAACATCTTTTTTTACATCGTGGTAACCAAAACTGGATGCAGTATTCCAAGTGTGGCCTTACCAAGGCATTGTAAAGTGGTATTAATACTTCACGTGATCTTGATTCTATCCCTCTGTTAATGCAGCCTAGCACTGTGTTGGCTTTTTGGGCAGCTGCAGCACACTGCTGGCTGATATTTAAGTGATTGTCCACTAGGACTCCGAGATCCCTCTCACAGTTACTACTATTGAGCAAGGTACCCCCTATACTATACCTGTACATTTGGTTTTTCTTGCCTAAATGTGGAACCTATTTTTTTCACCATTGAATTTCATTTTGTTAGATAGCACCCAGTGTTCAAGTCTGTCCAGATCCTCCTGTATCTTAAGCCTGTCTTCTGGAGTGTTGGCTATTCCTGCCAGCTTAGTGTCGTCTGCAAATTTGATGAGTTCCCCATCTATCCCCTCGTCCAAATCGTTGATGAAGATGTTGAAGAGCACTGGGCCCAGAACAGAGCCCTGGGGCACCCCACTACACACTTTCCTCCATGTAGAGAATCATTTCCTTCACTTTTTTCTTGTTTTTTACATGTTGAAAGAAGCTTTTTTGTTATTTTTGACTTTGGTCGCAAGCCTTAGTTCATTTTGAGCCTTAGCTTTCCTCACTTCATCTTTGCAGGCTCGGGCTATTTGCTGATATTCTGCCTTAGTTATGTGCCCCTCTTTCCACTTTCTATACTTGTCCTTTTTATCTTTTCAATTTATCAGAGAGTTCTTTATGCATCCCTGCTGGTTTTTTTGAGAGCTGTTATTTTTCTTCTTGTTGGTATTGTGTAGACTGGGCTTTTTATATTATCCTCCACTTATCAAATTTCCCCAAGCGTCTTGATTTGTTTTATCCCTTGGGATTCTCATCCATGGAATCCTTCCCAGCCCTAGTTTTATTGAAATTAGCTCTCTTGAAGTCCAAGACTCTAGTTTGACTGTGTTCTATTGCTTGTGGTTCCATAATGTTGAATTCCAATATTGCATGATCACTTCCTCCCAAGGTTCCTATGGCTTCAACACCTTCTATCATTTCATCTCTGTTAGTGAGAATTAGATCCAAAATGGCTAATCCCCTAGTTCCCTTCTCTACTTTTTTGGAGACAAAGTTGTCTGCTAGGTTTGTCAGGAATCTGTTTGATCTTCCACTTGGTGCAGAGTTTGTCTTCCAGTTGATGTCAGGGTAGTTAAAGTCCCCCATTACTATTGTGATGTGCTTCCTACATACCTTAGTTAGCTGACTAGCAAAAAGTTCATCTATTTCCTCTGTTTGGTTGGGTGGCCTATAGATTAACTCCAAGGTCACCTTCAGACCAACAATCAAGTAAGCAATACCCCAATCAAGAAACTGCCACAGAGCCATTAGTAAACAGCCCAACCAAAGAATCCCTAAGAATCCACCCAGACAGGCAAGACGCCAGAATATAAACCAACAGCAAACAGCACTCCTTACTAGCACTGATAATGTTACCTAGTTAGGATAACCTCTGCAAGAAAACAAGCAAGCTCAGAGCACCAAGGACCACTCATTGCTATCTAAAAATATTAGCTCAGCCTCTTTAAGACTATTAACTCCAAATCTAAAATTATCTAATAATATCACTGTGTATTATCAATTCATTTATCCATTATAGTTAGATCTTTCCTTTTTCACAAAAGAATGAATTGGCTTACACAATCCATCTTACCCTCACCAAAAGTTTATGATTTAAGAGAGGCAAGGAAATAGCCTATAAGTTTTGTGGCTGATTGGAGATTTGAACTGGATCTTCCTAGGTCTATCCCCTATACCAGGGGTCTTCAAACTTGGCCCTTTTATGACTTGTGGACTTCAACTCCCAGAATTCCTCAGCCAGGCATGCTGGCTGAGGAATTCTGGGAGTTGAAGTCCACAAGTCATAAAAGGGCCAAGTTTGAAGACCCCTGCCCTATACCTTCTGCACTGTGTTATCTCAAGCTCTTATAATGATTCACTGTAGCAATTGCTTACGTTATCAGATACAGGAAATAAATTGAAAATATTGCAGGTGGGAAGATACAGAGGAGGAAGTAGCTATAGATCAGTTTAAAACCAAGTGGAGACGGTGGGAAGAAGGTAGCAAAAGACTTCCTGATTATCTTGAGCACTTCAGCTGTCACAGATATACTCTGCAGCTACGTGAAATAAATTAAGTTATATTACACTTTGAACAAAAGTAGGAAAGCTTGTGTGTCACCATCTGTTTCTCACTCACTCCATCCTTCACTCTGTCCTCTTTGAAAATTATCACTTCTAACATAGCTTGAAATCGATCCAGAAGGGCTTCTTTAAGGTCTCATGTTTAACCTATAATTATGGTTTGTTCCTTCATGCAGGGAACCATTTCATCACCCAGCATGAATAGTTGTAAGTCCATGGAACAGAAGAGTTTGTTACAGACCACCAAAGTAATAGGGCCTTTCCCCACTACTTTCTAACCATGGCACAAACATGACCTTAGAGCAGGGGTCCCCAACCCCCAAGGCTGTGGCCCACTGCTGCCTGTGACTCACTATCATTGTAACTCCAATCTTTTTTTTTTTATTCAGTTCAGAACAAAGTGTAGAAGTGGCATGGGAAAAAGCAGTCAGACTTGCCCAGTTCCTACTACAGAGTTGTGATTATTGGATGTTTTCCTTTTTGCTTGATGGCATGCTTAGAGAGGCATTAAAACAAGAGTAATCAACTAATCATTTTGCTTTGTTGAAGGAAAAGTCTTCATCAGCTTATTTCCCATAAAAAGTTTTATTAGGTTTTTTTGTTTGTTTTACAGCCAAGTGCTTATAACACATTGTGAAGATAGGGCACTCCATAGAACACAACAAAAAATACAGTCATACATATACAATTTAAACTGCTTCTTTAAAGGTTCCCTCTCTATTTTATCAATAAAAAAAGAAGAGAGAAAAAAAAGAAAAGAAAAAAGAAAAAAAACACACAAAAACAAAAAACAAAAGTTATCAAAGATATTTTCACCCGTTTTCAGGCTTAACCAACTTTCAATTAATCTATTTCAATTTAGTCTTGCATAAACATATAGTATACAATTCGAGCATTCCTAAAATATGAATTGTTTCTCACTTATATCTATTATTCCAATTTCAATTTATACTTCTCAATCAAATTATATCTCTTATTCTATTCTATTTCACATACATATTTTGTAAATAAACATAAATTTATATATTTTAAAACCATTACATAAGACAAAATAATATAATAATGTTATAATAATAATAATAATAGGACAATAATTATTTCTATCATAAACTAATAATATAACTATTATATCTTAATATTTCTCAACTATATTCTATTTCATATACTCTATCCAATATTTTTATAAATCAGTCCAAGTCCCTAAAAATTCCTCAATTGTTTCAATTTAGTCCATTTAATACATCACTAATTACCATTCAATTCTTGTAAGTAAAAATATCAATAATACTTCACCAGTCTCAATCTCAATCTAACTCCTTTAATTTTAAGTTTTCCAATTTTTCCTATTGTCATTCCAAACCATAATCAAATCCATAATTTAGATCTAATGTTGACTCAAACCAGAGTAACCTTAAAAATCTCAAAAATATTAGCTCATTCAACGTCCAAAAGCCCTTTTTACCCATCAGATAAAATTTTAACTCATTTTTAAATCTAATTCTAGCTTTCTTTTTGTGCCAAGTAGGTTTCCACAGCAGGGCCTCTAAGTCCTCCCATCTTAGTGACTGGCTAAAGGCCTTTTCCCACCATTGAGTCCAATCATATTCTTTTTCTCTTTTATCCAGTGTTGTCTGTACTGTCATGTTGTCAACATTTTTGGTGCCTCGTATTTGGAAGTCCAATCCTGTTTCTTTTAAAGTTGTAAATGTTTTAGTTGAGTTCTGCCTTTGATCATCAAAGATGTCCATCATGTGGGATGTGTCCTCTTCCTCTTCAATAGATTCAATAGATTCAATAGATTGTAAATGTATTTCATCCATGTCATTAAGTTGTAAATCTGATTGTGTATCATAGTCAATCAAAGGTTGAGCTTCAATTTTTAATTCTAAGTCCTCCTTTTTGCTAAGCATTCTGATATGTTCTTTATATTCCATTCTCATTTCCAAAAAATTTTCTAATATAAGTCCATAATTAATCTGTGAGTAGGATTCCATCCTCTTTTTTTTTTTAGAAGTTCAGCTTAAAGAATAGATTGCAGCGTTATAAAATATAGAGTCCAAACAGAGATATATTTCCAATCAAAGATAGCAAAAAGCCAATAGTCAAGTCCAGCACAGAAATAAAGAAAACAACAAGAGTCCCAAGTAGCAGTCAGTTGTTATGTTGTAATCCAGTCTGGGCATCACGCCAGAATCAGGAAGTGGGAGTTCAACTGGAGAAAGTTACATTGTATCAGTCATAGTTTCTGGGCTTCATGCCAAGTCCCAGGTTGCATTGTATCCAAAACAATCTACATAAGTCCGCCCAGAGAGCAGAAAGTTTTTTAGGCAATACTATTCAGGAGGGGGGGAGGAAAAAAAACATTCCACCCCCTCCCTTAGGATTTTCACCTAAACTGGAAATAAACAAGCCAAAAGAGAGATTCACAGTAAGGGGTTTTTTTTTTTCCCAGGATGCCCGAATTCCAACTGCTTATATAAACAAAGTAAAATAATAAAAAACAATAATTATTTTTCCAAAGCCCGTTTTCCCCAGTGATCAAACGCTGCTTTCTCAAAGTAGGGAAATAGTTCTTAAAGCTGTTAACAGGGAAATAGGTAAAGTAACAAGAGGGAAGGAAAGGTCTCACCCGGATCTTCCATGGTGGTTCTTTTTGCTTAGATGTTGCTGTGACTTTCGGCTGGAGCAGCTGAGTGATCGGCCAAGTTACTGGCCGATCTTTTCCCCGTCGGCCCAAAGGTGATTTTCTCGGACCGCAGAGGGAGCCGCCGCTCCCTCCGTGATCGACGAGTGCCCTCCTCTACGGTGGTCGCCCCTACAGGGCGACTTTCGACCCTGTCCAGGGTCTATCGGCGGGGGGAAACCGGACGGCAAAGAGAGCGAGTTCTTTGCACGTCCACGGGCGCTGCCACCGGATCCGGAAGTCAGTCTTCATCAGCTTATTGCATGTTACACATGCACAATCAGGACAGCACCATTCAGCAGTAAGCCAGAACAGTAGGCAGACTAGGGATCTGCAATGGGGGTAGTGAGTTTCATGCCAGTACAGTTTCCTGCAAACCCAATGGATAGTATTTTCACTCACTAGAGGGGTAAGATCCATAACAGTGAGCAATAACTCCATCCCTCATGAATTTGATTAATCTTCTCTTAAAACCATCTAAACTGGTAACATAATGAAATCTGATGCTGGCAACCTCCATCATTTATATATTGTGTCAAGAAGTACTTCCTTTTACCAATTCTTAAGCTGCCATCAGGCAACCTGAATTCTACTGTTGTGAGAAATGGAAGATCCTCTCCCTCTTCCTCATGTAAGATTTTACAAAATGCTGTCATGTCTCCTCTCATCTTCCTTCACAAAAATCCCACCACTTTGTACTGCAAACAGATGCTTAAGAGAAATCCACATTCAAGACAAGATTGAACTAACATTCTCTCACTCCCATTTTTTTCTCACATAATTTCATTGTGGAGCATATATTTGTTTACCACAACTGCCCAGATGCCAAGACACCTCATTTATGTTGTCCAGTGCCCCCTCCAACATATTGGCTTAATTTACTTTCCCAAATTTTCAGCCAGCATATAAACCAAAATGAAACAGAGTTCAGCCAATTATTTACAAGGGTGGGGGTGGTGGTTTTTTTTTAACATTTTGATTAGTCCCAGTGAAGTGTACCTCTAACTTCCTCAATCCTTCCTGTGATTCAATACAGTTACCTCAGATGTTGTCTAGTTTCGGATATCTACAATATAAATGTTTCATTTTCTGAATGGCTATTAGCCAGATTTTATATAATTTTGTTTTTCTGTAAGGTTTTTAGTTATCACTTTGGTCTTTTCTCTATTTATTTTCAGACCTGTCACTTCTCCAAATTCTTCTATCTTTTTCATAAGCTTAAGACTTGTCTCAAGGGGCTCTTCTAGTATAAAAACCAAATCGTCTGCAAATGCTTGTAATTTGTATTTTTCATCTTTTATCTCCAATCCTTTAATTTCCGTATCTTGCCTAATGTTTCTGTTTAATACCTCCAGTGTTAATATAAATAACAATGGGGATAGTGGACATCCTTGTCTCGTGCCTTTTTTAATATTGAAATTTTCTGTAAAATCTCCATTTACAATTACTTTAGCTGTTTGTCTATAATAAATTGTTTTAATTATATTTATGAAATTTTCTCCAAAATCCATTTCATCTAATTGTTGAATCATAAGTTGCCAATTTACGTTGTCAAAAGCCTTCTGTGCATCTAGAAATAATAACCTCATCTGTTTCCCTGGGTGGATTTCATAGTATTCCAAAATGTCTAGGATCATTCTTAAGTTATTTTTTATTTGTCTTTTAGGTAGGAATCCATTTTGGTCTGTATGTATAAATTCAGTCAAAAATTTCTTTAGTCTTTCTGCTATTATTGAGGCAGAAATTTTATAGTCCACATTTAATAGAGATATTAGTCTAATTTTTTTTATTTGTGTCAGGTCTGAGTCTTCTTTTGGTATTAAAGTGATATTAGCTTCTGTCCATGTATTTGGTATTTTAGCCTCTAAAAGTACTTCATTACACAGTTCTTTCATTATTGGACTTAGAGTGTCTTGTAGACATTTATAAAGCTCTGCAGGTAATCCGTCTGGACCTGGAGTCTTATCATTTTTTTGCCTTTTTATAGCCTCTGTCATCTCCATCATTGATATTTTTTCATTTAAAATGTTTTGTATATTCTCTGGGATTTTTGGTAGATCCGCTTTTTTTATATATTGCTTTATTTTTTATTGAGAAGTTTCCTCTGTATCATAAAGTGTCTCATAAAAGTCTTTAATTATTTTTTTAATTATATCATTTTGGAACTGTAAATCTCCTTTTGAGTGCTAGCCACCTCCCCGGTTTATTAGCATTTTCAAAAAAATTCTGTTTGGCCCTTTTAATTTGTTGCGCCATTTTTTTGGCCTCTGCTAGGTTCATTTTATGTTTTATTAGTTCCATTTGTTTTTTAAGTGTTTTCTTTTGTGGATCTATTTGTAGTTCTAATTCTAATTTCATAAATTCTTCCTTTAACTTTAGCTGTTGTTGCTTTTTTTCTTTATTCTTTTTCACCATGTAGGTTATAGCCAACCCTCTGAAGTATTCTTTAGCTGTGTCCCACACATTTTGAAGGGACGTCTCTTCTTTTTTATTTATTTTGAAAAAGAATTCCATTTCCTTTGTTGCTATTTGTATAAATTCTTTCTCTTTCAATAAAGATTTATTCAGGGACCATCTTACTTTTTTCTTGGTTCTTCTCCAAGTCATCTTTATTGGATTGTGATCTGCCCATATGTTGGGTTCTATCTCGATCTCTTGTATAATCGTGCTTAATTCAGGAGATATCCATATCATATCAATTCTGGACCATGATTTGTGTCTGTTTGAATAAAATGTGTATTGTGGTTTTTTGGGGTTATTTTCTCTCCATATGTCCTGAATACAGATTTCTTCTGCCATTTTAAATAAAGTTTTAGGTAGTATATTCTTTCCCTTTTTTCCTATTTTACTACTTCTGTAGTCCAGTATTCTGTCTACTATTGCATTAAAGTCTCCCATTAAACAAATGTTTTGATATTCCAGTTCCACTATTTTTTAATGTAATTTTTGGTAGAATTCTTCTTGTTTGTTATTAGGTGCATATATTGCTACCATCAGTATCTGTTTTTGGTTTGTCATTATTTCCACCATTAATAAGGTGACCAACTTTTTTACAATGAAAAGGAGGACACAAATAAATTGAAGAAAAA
Source organism: Azemiops feae (assembly GCA_023970755.1). Lineage (NCBI taxonomy): Eukaryota > Metazoa > Chordata > Lepidosauria > Squamata > Viperidae > Azemiops > Azemiops feae. The sequence continues at coordinate 93,385 of JALGBA010000912.1, read as the reverse complement.
AATATCGTAAATAAAAGAAACATTTTATTCATTGCAACAATAATACAGAATACACTATAATATGATAAATGCATAATAAAAAACATTTGTAACAATAACATTTTATATTGTAATTATGCTTACATGCCTATTAATTATTTAAATGAGTACTTTTCCATTGAATGAATATTTTTTGTCAATGTATCATCTTCTAACAATATATTGGAAATATCTGAACAAGAAATATCCTTCATATTGAATTGCATATTGCAGCTAGAGCAGGGGTAGGCAACCCAAAACACTCAAAGAGCCACTTGGACCCGTTTCCCACCGAAAACAAAACACTGGGAGCCGCAAAACCCTTTTGACATCTAAAATGAAGATATGTGTGTGTGTGTGTGTGTGTGTGTGTGTATGTATGTATATATATATGTATATATGTGTGTGTGTGCACTTGCGCTTCCTCTCTCTCTCTTTCCTCTTTCTCTCACTCTCTCTCTCTTTCCTCTCCCTCTTTCTCTTTCCTCTCTCTCTTTCTTTCCTCTCCCTCTATCTTTCTCTTTCCTCTCCCTCTTTCTCTCTGTTTCCTCTCCCTCTCTCAAGGCATCCTGTTATCCTGTTTTTGGAACACCCTCATTTTTATCAGCTCCATAATCAAATTATGTCTCCTTACTAGTGTCCTGGGGAGGGAAGGGGGGCAGGAGGCAGCGGAGGGCACTGAAAGGCGCCTGGGGCACCATGGACCGGACCGGGGAGACGCATGCCCGGCTCGGCGGCCCGGGGACGGCCCAGGAAGCAATGCCCCTGCTGCTACCGCCACCGGGACTGCCGCCCGGCCCGGGGAGACGCATGGCCGGCTCGACGGCCCAGGGAGTAATGCCCCCGCCACACCAGCTGAGACTAGCATCCGGCCCGGGGAAACACGTGGCTGGCTCGGCAGCCCAGGAAGCGATGCCCCCGCCGCTGCCGCTGCCGCCGCCACCAGGACTGCCGCCCGGCCCGGGGAAACACGTGGCCGGCTCGGCGGCCCAGGAAGCGATGCCCCCGCCGCCACCGCCACCGCCGCCGCCACCGGGACTGCCGCCCGGCCCGGGGAGACGTGTGGCCGGCTCGGCGGCCCAGGAAGCGATGCCCCCACCGCCGCTGCCGCCACCGGGACTGGCGCCCGGACCGGGGAAACACGTGGCCGGCTCGGCGGCCCAGGAAGCGATGCCCCCACCGCCGCCACCACCGGGACTGCCGCCCGGCCCGGGGAAACACGTGGCCGGCTCGGCGGCCCAGGAAGCGATGCCCCCACCACTGCCGCCACCACCACCACCGGGACTGCCGCCCGGCCCGGGGAGACGCGTGGCTGGCTCTGCGGCCCAGGAAGCAATGCCCCCACCGCCGTTGGGACTGCCGCCGCTGCCAGCGGGACTGCTGCCCGGCCAGGGGAGTCGCATGGCCAGCTCAGCAGCCCAGGGAAACTCGTGGCCGGCTCGGGAAGCAGCCCAGGAAGCGATGCCTCCGCCGGCCGCCGGCCCAACCAAGACTGCCACCTGGCCCGGGGAAACTCATGGCCGGCTCGGCGGCCTGGGAAGCGGCCCAAGAAGCCATGCCCCAGCCGGGACTGCCGCCTGGTACAAGTAAGCCGCCCTGCCCCGCGGCCGCTTCGCGGCGGTGCTCCGTGGACTCGGAGCCCCCTCCCTCCCCCCCGCCGCTGACCATCCGTCTCCGGCTCTGCTCCTGGCTGGGCATCGCAGGGGCTGCTCTCCCTTGGGGCCGCGGCTTGCGGGAGGGCTGGCCCGCTCAGCGGAGGCTCCGGCGGGTCGCTCCCAGCGGGGATCCAGGAGCTTCCCCGCGCGGCTTCCCGGCCCCGTGCACCTCAGATGGGGCCAGCCCGGGAAAGGGACTTCCTGGCTGTCCTTCTCCCAGGGGGCGGGGCACCCAGGCGCAGGGCCAATCAGGAGCCCTGCGAGGGGGCAAGTCCCCATGAGAGAGAGAGACAGAGAGGGGAAGCGCAAGTGCCTCTCTCTGTCTCTGTCTCTCTTTGCAAATGGCGGAGGAGGCTCCGGAGCCGCAGGAGATGGCTCAAAGAGCCGCATGCAGCTCCGGAGCCGCTGGTTGCCGTCCCGTGTATTAGTCAATGATGACAAGTACTTTAAAGCACCAAGCTCCACAATTTTCCTGGCAGTTTACTTTAAATCTAAAAACTAGCATCACTTCATGAAAATAGTGCACCTCTACTGATAAAATACAATTGTCATAGTCTCTAAATACACAGTCTCACAACCCTGTCGACTAAATTGCAAAATACTAATAAGAAAAATGAAATACCCACATTTAAGAAAAGTCTGTTGGGCACAGAGCAAAGAAACACTGCCTTCAGATCCTTCTTCATTGAATTTTTCTTGGAACTGGACTGGATAAATTTACAAGATAGGCCCATTTTATGAAATGGTTATTTATAGAACCAAGGATGATATATTAATCTCATTGACTAGATTGAAATTTGCAAAGCCATTGGTTATTTTCATCCCCTTGTATTCTGTAACTTAGAATCACCTCTTACACCACCAGCTTTCTACTGATATGTGAGTATAGGCTAGGGAAAACCAGCCACAATCAATTGTAGATAAGAATGACTATTCACTAAAGCAAAAGATGGGTAAAACATCTTTTGAGATATTACCTGCCAAGGCTGAAAGTCTGGAACCTTTGAATCTCTTTCTGTTGGGATCTTGATCTCACTGCCTCATGTAAAGAATATGCCACTGCATAGACCGCATTGTAGATACTGTAACTTTGGCCAGTCATCTGCAACTCAAACAGAGGTGCAGGCAGATTCTCCAATTTCTCTTCTCCACTACAAGTCTTATCATGCATTAAGGAAAATTCTTTATTTGAAAATGAACAGTCAAACAATTGCTCACAAACATCTTGAAAAAAATCCATTTTCATGGGTTGAAGATTTGATGACTTGAAGAAATTCTTTGAAGCCTTGAACTTCTCTTGAGTGCACTGTAAAAGAAAGGGCCCCATGGAACAACTGGAGATCCAAACCTCTTTGAAATGCCGTCAGTATGAAATCAATTGGGTCCATCAGGATCCAAACCTTTCTCAATGGTGTGCTGTCTTTATCCTCTAGAATCACATAGAAACACAACAATTCTGAGCCACAAAATTGTGAATGATTTTCCATAGACAAGAAAAGCATTTGCTTTCTGATCTATCAGCTTATTACAAATCATTGAGTTTCTTTCAAGTAATTTGGACACGTTTTCCAAGTTTACTAGTTGTGGAATTTTTTGTGAGAAAGCTATGCAGATGCCATTCTGGGAAAGCAGTGACTGCAGTTTCTGAAAGAAACGTTCTCCTTTGTTCGTATCAAGAGTGAAGACTCCAATCCATATCCATCCAAACTGGAGAAGAAGTTGTATAACTCCAGTATATTGATGGTCCTCATTTGGGACCATGCAATAAAGTGAAGATAACTTAGTACTCTGGAATTCTTCTTGGGCAAAAGAGCCATAAGTCAACTAAACTAAAAAAAGGAGAGCCATTATTCATGAGAATCAAGGGGAAAATATGGAAAAAATGATTGCTTGCTGAATGGAAATTGAATGAAGGTGTCCCTACACTGAACATTTCTCCGATTAGACATAGATTATGGAAGATGAACAATATAAGCAATATGGTCTCAGCATGAAATATTTCCTCATCTGTGGACTGGATTATGAAGCAAAATTACCATCCTGATATAGGGTTCCAGAATGTTCATGCTCATGAACACCTGGAATATGGCTAAATCTGGAGAAAAGCAACCTAGAAGCAACCAAGGAGAGAAGCAACCTAGAACTAAGGAGAAAATTCCTAATGGTGAGAGCAATCGACCAATGGAAGAGCTTGCCTTCAAAATATGTGGGTGCTTCATCACTGAAGGCTTTCAAAAAAACACTGGACATCATTTATCTGCAATGGTATAGGGTCTCCTGTGCGAACAGGGGGTTGGACTAGAAGACCTTCAAGGTCCATCCCAACTCTATTATTCCATGTTCTATGTTCCTTAGAAGTAGACTTATTGAATAAAATACTTAAACGTGAAAGACTACCCATGAGATTCTGGAGAAATGGAAAAAGTCAAGTGTGTTCTCCTTTATTGCTTTTTATATATACAGATCCCCAAAAGGACCCTAGAGCAGCAATCATCCAACAATTCTGGAAAAAACATTCAGTTTTCTACTAAACTATTATTATTTTTTTAAAATATATTTTATTAGATTTTTATAGGGGTAAAAGGGATACATCAGAGTGCTTAGGAACCACCGTGGAGGTGGGTATATTGAACATCCAAAAAAAAGAAAAACAATCACAAATATATAGCCCAAATCAATTCATTTAAAATTCCCTCTCTAATTCCCTCATTTAGTCTTGCATATTCAAATTAATACATTTCTATATAAGCTTCAAACAATCCTATCAAATATCACTCACATTTCAATTCTAAAGATCCAGGTCCTGTTTTTAAGCTTTACTAACTTACAATTACCATATTCCAATTGGCCTTAGATAGACATATTATTAACACTTCGGGTGTCCTTTTTTTTTTACATAGTAATTATATCTGGTATATTATTCCCGCAGTAATATTCTTATATTTTCTTCATTAATACCATTTCTTCTCTTGTCACCCATCCCTCTTATTCTCCTTCTATTTCAAAATAATTATCTTATTTAGAGTAAAAATATCAAACCAACAAATAGATTTCTATCTAATTTAAGTATATATTCTATCAATTCATCTATATCTATGAAAATCTTTTTAAACCAGTAAATAAAGTTTACCTCTCCAGTAATTATCATGTTCTAAAACAAAGTATTGTTACAAAGGGTATCCTCTTAGAAATTTCACGTGCTCCATTAGTTATTAACTCAGTCAAAAAATCAAAGCCTTTTTAAACCCATTAAATAAAACTTTAAAATACATTTTTAAATCTAACTCTAGGTTTCTTTCTGTGCCATAACGGTTTCCATAATAAAATTCCTGCATCATCAAACCACAATATTAAAAGGTCCATATTCTTTAACGCTTCAAATTGGTCAAAGTTCTCTTTCCTTTCTTCTAGTAGCCTTTGGATGGTAAAAGCCGTTTTATTCCATGTTATATTTGCCAGTTGTTTATCCACCTTATCACAATTTTCAATAACTTGTATCTGAGTGTCAGTCTCTGTTGATGTTAATGCTTCAGACATCTCCGTTAAAGTTATTCTTTGATCGTCAGGCTTCTCCATAGATTGCGTTTGGAGTTGTATAAAGTTAATTTGTTCTTTGGTTTCCACAGTTTCTCTCAGTGTAGTTTCATAGTTGAGTTGTTGACGTGGTTCCTCTTTAGGTTGTACATATTGTTCACTAATCTCTTTGGCGCCAATCTGCTTCTTCTGCGCTGTCTTTCGGTCTATAATTTGATCTGTCAAAGTTTGAAAGTAAGAGTTCATATCCTCTGTGGCTTCCAGAATTTTTTCCAATATGAGCTCATAGTCCAGCTGTGTGTTAGGTTCCATATCAGTAGTAGAAATTTTTTTTTAATCTTTTAGAGAAGGCTCTATTTCGTAGAAATCAAACAAATGTTCACCTCCAATTTTCAATAGACCAGATCAGCACACAGCTGTTTCAGTTATCTTATGCTTATCGTCTTTTGAAGGTCAAAGCCATCCCCAGCCATAAAAAAATATACAATTGCAGTACCACTTTTCGTCACGAGATGTCCTCAGCAGACCATAAAATCTTTTTTTTTCTTTCCAAATTAATAGATTTTTTATTTTTCGTGTTGAAAAAGATGAAGAAAGGCCTCTCCAAAGTAATAGATGCGTAGTTATAACAATAATAATCAAAAATAAAATGTTTTCAGGTACCCTCAGTATTCCAAAATTTAAATAGTCCATAAAAATTAACTGGTTTTTTTTTTTTTCCCAAAGCTGTTTTTCCCGAATGCCCAAACGCTGCTCCCTCACAGCAGGGAAGTAATTCAAGCACAAAAGCTTTTGACAGGAGAGTAATTAGGGAAAAAAGGGGTAGGAAAGGTCTCACCCGGGTTCTCCATGGGGGTTCTTTACGCTTAGTTGTTCTTCTGGCTTTCAGCTGGTGCGGCGAAGTGATCGTCCATTTTGCTGGCCGATCTTTCCTCCGACGGCCCTAAGGAGATAGCTCGAACTAAGGAGAGCTGCCGCCCTTCCCCAGTCAAGCAGGGGCCTCCTCAAGCGGTGGTCGCCTCTACGGGGCGACTTTCGACCCGGTTAAGGGTCTACCGGCGGAGGGAAAGCAGCCGGTAGGAGAGACGGTTCTCTCCGTGCGACTGCGCGTGCCGTAATCCAAAACCGGAAGCCTCTACTAAACTATTATTATCAGAGCCCAATAAAGACATAGCACATCTATTGCCAGGTGATGGTCAAAACACAATAGTTGCCCCCTTAAATAAGTTTAATGTTGTTTCTGTAAGCACTGATGATGTTATCTAGTTAAGGTAATGAATCATCTGCAAGAAAACAAGCAAGCTCAGAGAGCACCAAGGACCCCCCATAATTTATGTTTTCCATTTTAATTTTCCTATCTATGATCATGATAAAAGATATTGAATTTTTAAAATTGCTTTAGCTTGGGCCAGTGCACTGCATTGTGGAATCAAATTACAGAAGGGTAGCAAAGTGGACTTCACTGAAGTCCAGCAGAAAGGCATGGCAAACATCTAATATATAACTTTCATTAGAAAAGAAGGCAACATTTCTCTCACATCCCCTGCCCAAACTACCTGTGGAATTTTGTAGACATTTACACTTTCTGCCATATAAGATGATGTATCCGAACCTAATCCTCCTATGATGGCCATGAGATGCTTCCGGCCATCACATTTGTAGTTAGGGACAAATTCCTGGGATTTGAAAAGCAGGTCCAGAGTGGTGCGGTAGGTCATCCTTGGATTGTGGTAACTATCATAGATGTGGAACCCAAGAGTGATGTTAAGTAAGATTTGGGGGTCCTCATTGATCTCCTTCAAAGCAAAAGCCAAGGCAAGAATATGCTGATAGAATTTGGTTATTACACTGCAAATAGGTTAAATACCCCCATTGGGGAAAAAAAATATAATTCTTGTAAGGTGGCAACACTTCTATATGAAGAAGAAGAATTTTTGTCTCTTACTGAAGTAGATAGATGTCAGGTTTTCTGAAACACTCAATAATTAGTACAGAATTCAAATATACAAATGTACTATAACAATATAAAAATAGTAGCTTTTTTTTCAAGCTACCACTTTATTTTCTATCCACTTAACACAAAACTGAATATGAATAGATAACGTAGACCTTTTAAAAAATACTTTAATCTCACTAAATGTTCCTCAAAAGACTTCTTGCAACATAGTTTCATACATTTTACAAGAAAGACTTTAACATAATATAAAGGAAATTATTTCTTCTCCAACATCCAAATAGATTTCAAAGACAAAATGACTTAGATAACATACAAAAACTGGCATTTATGTTCAAACAGCTTTTATGTATATAGGTTTTGGAGGATCTGATTAAGATTAGAAACTACATGGGAAGAAAAAAGAACCCTTACAGTGGTAAATCATAACCTTTTAAAGATGGATGCTCCTTAAATTTAATTTCAAGAAAGAAGTAAACAATTTGAGACACCATCCCATTACCTCTTCCTGCCTCCCTGTGGCTCTTGAAATTTTTATATGGATTGTTTCTCCCTTCCTATTGGAGTGATTTCAGTAATTCATAAGGGACATAATTACCACTGAACTATAGGCAACCTGGCAATTTTCTTGATATAGCTGATCAATATCTTTCTTTTAGATAACATAATACGTCACATAGACTAAACCTGTTTTGAAAACATCTGGAGAAATATAATTGGACAATTAGTAGGTTAAGACTTGATTTTGTATTTTTATATTATTCTGTACATACATGCAGGCTGGATTTGTAAATAATATTTTCCTTTGTACATAATATTAGGTCACACTACTTTATTAGCATGGGTATCATAGTCTCCAGATAAAATCCCTTATTTGTTGAATTTCTGACTATGTGTATGCCTGTGTCAGCTCTTTTTCTGACAAAATCTCCAACCACCTACACCATTCAGAATAACTTATCTTATTTTGAGGATATCTTAGAAAGATTTGTCCAAAAAAAACTCTGCAAGGGTTGAAAAAAATAGAGCTGGAAGGGACCTTGCAGGTCTTCTAGTCCAACCCTCTGCTCAAGAAGGAGACCCTATACCATTTCAGACAAGTGGCTGTCCAGTCTCTTCTTAAAAAACCTCCAGTGATGAAGCACCTACAACTTCTGGTGGCAAGCTGTTCCACTAGTTAATTGTTTTCACTGTTAGGAAGTTTCTCCTTAATTCCAAGTTGCTTCTGTCCTTGATTAGTTTCTATCCATTGTTTCTACCTCACTGGGCTTATGCAAATATTATCATGAAATACTTTGTTTTAAAAGTAGGATCCACATATAGGATCTTTACATTTTTTTTTCAAATTATACTTGTCAAACTAGAGGATATTTGTTGGAAATGAATATTTTGCTCTTTTTCTTTTCTCTGATACCCATGTCAAAATGTGAGCACATAGTTTTAGGGAAAGTGATTATGTAATTCTTTTTATTATTATTTTGTTGTTGTATGTCAATCCTGATTTTATGTTATATCTCTTACTTCTTTAGGGTCCCTTTCTGACGTACAACTTGTTTCATCAGGGATGGTAACTGTAAGACCAGGACAAAATCTCAGTTTGCTCAGGAAAGCAGTGGTGGGATTCAGCCAGTTCACACCACTTTGGCAGAACCGGTAGGTAATGTTTTGTTGCTCAGGCCCAGAATGGACTTCCGGAAGCAGCATCCACACAGAGAACCAGTTGTTCACATATTTGAATCCCACCACTGCTGTAAAGTTACAGGTGTCTCCATCACTACATGTGGCTATGTTTGGAACTGGATCCATCAGCCTCCAGGGAAAAGAATAGATTGGCAGAACCGACTCCTATGATGGGAGCATATAGTATTCATCTTCTCTTCAAAGTCACACCATCATTACTTCAGACAACTCCAAAATTGAGTATTCCCTTCAGTTGAACTACTTATCAGCTGCTGACACTCCCAAATATTATTGTGCTGGAGACTCACATTGACAGATTTGGCTTGTACTTCTGAGCAAAAACAGGGAATTGATTCTGACTGGGCATTTCTGTTCCCTCAGATAAAAACTGAAAGTCTCACAAGGTTGAAATATACCACTTATGAATTCAATGTAGGTATTTATTTGATGGAGTGGATAAAGGAGAAAAAAAGCAATGTAGCTTAGCATCTGTTTCTAATTTCTCTCTTCAGATCATCAGCTTAATGGTATAAGCCAGGGTTCTGTTTTACTGTATGAGAAATGCAAACGGATAGATGGATTACTGCCTTGTCGTGGTGAAGGGGCTTGCATAATTCAATGAAGCTATGAGCTATGCCGTGCAGGGCCACCCAAGACAGACAGGTCATAGCAGAGAGTTCTGACAAAATGTGATCCACTGGAGAAGGAAATGGCAACCCACTCCAGTATCTTTGCCATGAAAACCCCATGGACAGTACCAAAAGGGAAAAAGATATGACGCTGGAAGATGATCCCCTCAGGTCGGAAGGTGTCCAATATGCTACTGGGGAAGAGCAGAGGGCTAGTACTAGTAGCGCCAGAAAGAGTGAAGCGACTGGGCCAAAGCCGAAAGGACGCTCAGCTGTGGATGCATCTGGTGGTGAAAGGAAAGTCCGATGCTGTAAAGATCTTTTCTCCATAGGAACCTGGAATGAAAGATCCATGAATCAAGGCAAGCTAGACGTGGTCAAACAAGAGATGACAAGACTGAACATCGACATCTTAGGAATCAGCGAACTAAAATGGACAGGAATGGGTGAATTTAACTCAGATGACCATCAAGTATACTACTGCGGGCAAGAATCCCTCAGAAGAAATGGAGTAGCCTTCATAGTCAATAAAAGAGTAGGAAAAGCAATAGTGGGATACAATCCCCAAAATGACAGAATGATCTCAGTTCGAATCCATGGCAAACCATTCAATATCACAGTAGTCCAGGTCTATGCCCCAACCACTGGTGCTGAAGAGGATGAAATTGACTGGTTCTATGAAGCCCTACAGCACCTTATAGAATTAACACGAAAAAATGATGTCCTTATCATCATGGGGGATTCGAATGCTAAAGTAGGAAGCCAAAAGATAACCAGAATAACAGGCAAGTTTGGCCTTGGAGTACAAAATGAAGCAGGGCACAGGCTAATAGAATTTTGTCAAGAGAATACGATGGTCATAGCAAACACTCTTTTCCAACAACCCAAGAGACGTCTCTACACATGGACATCACCAGACGGTCAACACAGAAATCAGATTGACTATGTGCTCTGCAGCCAAAGATGGAGAAGCTCTATACAGTCAATAAAAACAAGACCAGGAGCTGACTGTGGCTCAGATCATGAGCTTCTCGTTGCAAAATTTAGGCTTAAATTGAAGAAAGTAGGGAAAAGCACTAGGCCAGGGCTTTTCAACCTTTTCACCCATTGTACCACTTTTGGGATAAGGCAATATCCGAGTACCACCACTCGCCCAGCAAGGTATCAAAAACTTGACCCCCCCCCAAAAAAGGAAAAAATGAGAAAGTACAGGTAGTCCTTGACTTACAACAATTCGCTTAGTGACTGTTTGAAGTTACAACGGCACTGAAAAAAGCGAATTATGACCATTTTCACACTTATGACTGTTGCAGCACCCCCAGGGTCATGTGATTTACATTCGGATGCTTGGCAACTGATTCATACTTATGACATTCACAGTGTCCCAGGGTCATGTGATCAATGGCCGGGGGCGTGGCCAGCTGATCACTCAGGTTGTAGCGTGCCTGTGGGGGGGAATCCGTGGGTCTTTGGTGGAGGGGGATGGGACTGGGGTGGGTGCCTGTCTTCCTTCCCTCCCTCTCTCCCATTGTCCCTTCCTTCCTTCTTTCCTTCCTTTCCTTCAACTCCTTCTTTGTACCTTCCTCCTTCCCTCCCTCTCCCATTGTCCCTTCTTTTCTTCTTTCCTTCCTTTCCTTCACCTCCATTTGTCCCTTCCTCCTTCCCTCCCTCTCCCACTGTCCCTTCCTTCCTTCCTTTCCTTCACCTCCCTCTTTGTCCCTTCCTCCTTCCCACCCTCTTCCCACTGTCCCTTGCTTCCTATCTTCCTTTCCTTTCACCTCCCTTTGTCCCTTCGTCCTTCCCTCCACTCCCTCCTCACTGTCCCTTCCTTCCTTTCTCCCCTCCCTTTGTCCCTTCCTACCTTCCCTCCCTCTCTCCCACTGTCCTTCCTTCCTTCCCTTCACCTCCTTTGTCCCTTCCTCCTTCCCTCCCTCTCTCCCACTGTCCCTTCCTTCCTTCCTTCTTTCCTTCCTTTCCTTCACCTCCCTCTTTGTCCCTTCCTCCTTCCCTCCCTCTCTCCCTGTCAAGCCCCCACGGGCTTGACATGAACGGGTGGGGGAGGGGTCGAGGACGACGTGCGGGGCGGCAAAGAAGACCAGCGGCCGGTGCCGTTCTACCTGGCAGCGTGGATGTCGGCTCCGTGGGCGTCCCGCCGAACAGCTGAGCGGCTCCTACTCTTAGCCGCCGAACAGCTGATGGGCGCGAGCCCGCAGCAGGGAGCCAAGGGCCGATGGCTCGGCCTGAAGCTGAAAGGCTCTGTCTCCTGGCCGCCGAACAGCTGATGAATGCGAGGCCTGGACCACAGCTGAATGGTGCAGGGACGCTCACGGGACTGGAAGGCTGCAGCGCTGCAGCTCCCATTGTCCCTTCCTTCCTTCCATTGTCCTGTGCTACGCCGCCCAGACCCCAGCCTGGTTTTGGCAGGCAGCAACACATCATGGCCCTGCCTGACATCGTGGCCCTGCCTGTGCACGTGCAGAGGCAGAGGAGAGCGCACAGGCAGGGCGGGGATATCCCCAGTTCACCTCCCGTTTTCAGGCACGTACGTTACGAACCGGCTTCTTCTCCCAGTCATTTTTCCCCTACCGGGACCCAGCGTTCGAGCCAGGTTCCCCGATCCTCTCTGTGTACATTGTTCTTCCCATAGCTCTCCCCAGCGCTGTCGAGACATGCCCATTTCTGGCCGCATTGCTACCGTTCTTAAGTTACATTTGCACCCGCCCGAAGGAAGAGAGCGACGCTTTTCTCCCTCCTCCAAAGGAAGGGAGACAAACCCTCATCGCCACCAAGTCACCCTTCTTTCGGGCGAAGTAATCTCCGGTCCCCACCTTTGAGACTGTTTCAGCCTGAAGCAGAGAGTCGGAGAGCTGAGTCACTCTCGCCGTTTGCACCCTCTACTTTTACGCTCCGGGAGCAGCTTGCCTTTCAAACCTCCGATAACTAACGGAAGGGGAAACCTGCTGCAAAGGCGCATCTCCCGAAAAGATGAGGGGGGGGGGAGAGAAAGGCGATCAGTAAGCCAAGAGCCTGGCTGTTTCAGACTTTAAGCCTGTGATACAGGCAACAGAGGGCCAAGCAAAGAAGGCGATCCAAGAAAAGGAAAAAAAAAACCCGCTTTCCTTTCCAGCAAAAGTTACTTTTCCAAAACTGCCTTAAATGAAGAAGTGACTCCCCCCCCCCTAATAATTGACTTTCTCCTGGCTTCTCCAGCCTTCCCTGGCAGGAATAGATCAGCCCCGACCGGCTTTTGTTCCCCAAAGGCTAAAGTCGATCGCTCGCTTGTCTGATCCAAGGGGGGCACAGGCACCCCGAGACCCGCTCCAGGCCCCCACTAAGCCACGATTCCCGGTTTGTAGAAAAGATGAGGGGGGGAGGAAGGGGATCAGTCAGCCAAGAGCCCGGCTGTTTCAGACTTTAAGCCTGTGATACAGGCAACGGAAGGGGAAACTGACTGGCGGGCGGGCAGGCCGGCCGTCGCGGAAATGGGGAAGGGTTAAATGCTGTGAAACAGTGGGGGGGAGGGAGTCAGGCGGGTGCATTTCTCCCTCCACACCCGCGTTCTGTTGGCTTCGCCTGGTGCGCTACAGCAAAACAAACCGCGGGATGAGTCCGGGAGGCAACCTGAGGGCCATGAGGGGTATCGCAAGCTCACGGGGGGGGGGGGGGGGGGGAAGGAAAAGAAGATGGAAGAGAGTGAGGCCACAAAAGAGAGAGAGAGAAGGGGGAAAAGAAGGAGGGCCGGTTGTGATGTTGGCGCTCAGGGCCGCGACGTGAGCAGTCTCAAACCCCTTCCTGTGGTCTCAAACCCCTTCCTGCTGAGGGAGTGGATGGCTCTGTCCCCTATCAGGCTAGCGCTTGTTGTGAAGTAAGAAGAGGGAGGGGAAGGGCAATACAGATCCCGCTGACCTGCGTGCACGAGAAGAAGTCAATCCAGTTGCTGCACAATGAGTCCCTGGGGAGGGCGGGGCCTTGCTCTGTGCGTGCGCTCTTCGCGCACCCTCCTGCAGGGCACGTTCGGTAGGGTTCGTGCAGGCTGCCACCAAGCAGCATGATTTCCACAAACAAGTGAGCTGGGAAGGAGCGGAGCGGGGGGGGGAGGAAGGCGACGCCGCGTACCACCAGCCAGGTGGTCGCATACCACCAGTGGTACCCGTACCACCGGTTGAAAAGCCCTGGCCTAAGGTACCTGGCTAGAAGGGTTTTACATCTTTGTTGCCTGCTGGCCAGTTTCTTTCTGTGCTTGCGATTGTAGGCTGTTTAGGGTCAGGAAGGTGGCAGGCCGCCAGGTAAGAAAGTGGAGGATTTCACCTGGTACCATAGCAGAGCATAAAAACTTGGTGTACCACCAATGTCTTAATGGTGCACTGCAAACAGTGAGTCTTTGACTGCACAGAACTCCAGCTGGCACAGTAATTGCTTGACTTCACTGATTTCAGCGATAGGGTGACATGATGGGTAGGAAGCTCTCCAGTTGTACCAGTATTATTTTTTTTCTTACAGAGCAAATAACAAATGCAGAATCCCAACCCAGATAAGGACAAAAACAGGGAAGAATAGTTGATGGGTGTCTTGCCTTTTTCTATGATTCCTGATGTTCAGTAGACTCCCATGCATATAAGTAAAATTGTATTGAGAATACCATTAGTTGATAAATGATGTCTCATTTGGTTTGGTCCTCATTTCTTTCTCTCTCTTTCACCCTTAACAAGAGAACAAAAAATCCAATAATGGAGCAAAATATTTTACACAAGAATGCATTTATAACTTAAAGAAGGTTATAATAATATAAATGGATTACTATTTGTCATATTAGAGAACAGGAGCAAGGGACAGCTACACATGGGTTATCTTCATCTGCAGTACCCATAGAAGCCGAGGCTAGCTGGCCTATTTCTTCCTCCTTTATCCTCTTATTTTCCCACTCATGCAGGCAGGTGAATGAGTCAGACTAGCTCAATACTGTATGACATCTGAATCCAGGATGATGTTTTATTGCACCCAATCAAGGAGGATTATTAGCTGGTTTTAAAGGAGCTTTGTTGTTTACTTATAAATCATGCCTTGCTTCGGCATAATATAATCTGGAATTTGAATCCATAATCAATCCATAATCAATTCCATAATCAACATGTAGTCCTGTACAGTGAGGGAAGCAAAATGTGGGACCAAAGAGGCTGCATGGAATCACATTGCAGATGGTGGATTTAATGTGCTACACGATGCTGCCATTAGTCTCCAAAGGTTTCACAAAGTTTTCCCAAACAAGGCAGTATCAGGATTTTATTTCAATACTTCTCCAAATATTTAAGAAGACCTTTGAAATGCATACATTGCCCAGAACCTGTGGCACCATAGCATATAAGTCAGGAGTTAGAAAAGGAGGTTATGGAATCAAAACTGTCTTTCTGATGGATGCTATATCCCTTTTCCCTAAGCCAATAAAGAGAGTCAACTGATTAAGAAGCCATTTTATGGTAGTTGGCCATTGGTTTTAAGTGGAAGGTGCTCAGCTGGTTCTCAGAATTTCCCTGTCTGGCAAAACTAATTTTGGATTAGGAATTTCAGATTTATGTTGATGTTTCCAGTCCTCAAGCCCAATAATCTTTTAGATTATGACTCTTAGTTTCCCAGAAGGAGTGTTTTTGTCTGTCTGTCTGTGTGTATGTGTGTGTGTATGTATATATAAGCACTCCAGATATGTTGGTAGTAAAAGTAGAGGGCAACAGGTTGGGGAAAGCTGCACTAGAGTAACTTTAAAATATACAAGTAGATTAGAAGAATTAGAATTGTGCATGCTTGTTGTGTAGGCATATACAATGCAAACAGACATATTGTCCACACATACATAAATACAATAATATGAATTGTCCATTGAATTGTTCTCATATTTGTTGGCCTCAATATACGTATATTATAGGTAGTCCTCACTTAATGACCACAATTGGGACTGGCAACTCCATCTCTAAGCAATGTGGTCATTAAGCGAAACATTACATGACTGTGCTAAACTTACAACATCACTTCCATTGTGGTAATTAAGTGAGACAGCAGGTGACTGCCACTTGCGATTTTACTGCCAGTTTCTCCAGACACTGCTGGTTGGAATTTGGCCGTGAAGGTGTAAATGGCGATAATGTGAATGCAGGATTCTGTGATGGTCGTAAATGACCACCAATTGCAAAGCACCCAAATCTAGATCACATGACTGTGGGGATGCTGAAACAGTCATAAAATACTTTTCTCAGAGCCATCATAACTTTGAACAGCCGTTAAATAGATCAGTTATTAAGTGAGGACTACTTTTACAGTATATGCTGAGTTATAGTGAGGAAGATCCTGGCAGTATAGTCTTTGTAGTGTCATGAAGCATTTACAGCCTAATCTCCATATCATGTAGTATAACAGAATAACAGAGTTGGAAAGGACATTGGAGATCTTCTATCTAGTCCAACCCCCTGCACAAGCAGGAGACCCTATACTATTCTGGACAAATGGCTGTCCAGTCTCTTCTTAAAACCTTCAGTGATGGAGCACCCACAACTTATGAAAGCAAGCGATTCCACTGGTTAATTGTTCTCACTGTCAGGATAATTCTCCTTAGTTCTAGGTTGCTTCTCTTCTTGATTAGTTTCCATCCATTGCTTCTTGTTCTGCCTTCTGGTGCTTTGGCAACTAGCTTGACCCCCTCTTCTTTGTGGCAGCCCCTCAAATATTGGAACACTGCTATCATGTCACCCCAGTCCTTCTTTTCACTAGACTAGACATACCCAATTCCTGCAACCGTTCTTCATATGTTTTAGCCTCCAGCCCCCTAATCATCTTTGTTGCTCTTCTCTGTACTCTTTCCAGAATCTTAACATCTTTTTTATATTGTGGTGACCAAAACTGCATGCAATGTTCCAAGTGTGGTTTTACCAAGGCATTATAAAGCGGTACTAACACTTCACATGATCTTGATTCTGTCCCTCTGTTAATGCAGCCTACGATTACATTGGCTTTTTTGGCTGCTGCCGGACACTGCTGGCTCATATTTAAGTGATTGTCCACTAGGACTCCAAGATCCCTCTTGCAGTTACTGCTCTTGAGCCAGGTTCCACCTATTCTGTACATGTAAAGACCTGCCTCAGCTGTCCCCTCAGGAAAGCACAACTCAGGAAACAGGCATTGTTTCAAAGAGGATCTTTTACTGAGAGAAAGTGATGGCAGAGTAAAAAGGTGGAATCGGAAGTTTCCGCGCAAAGCATTAAGCTAAAAGTCCCATTTCTTCGGCCCCACCCCAATGCCCCCAGTCCATCAGGAGCCAATCCGCTGGCATGAAGGTGTTATAAGAACTTCGAGCCGAAAAGGTGATAATCAGCTGTTTCCCAGGCGCCTTGTTCTTGCCAGTCGGCAGGAGTGAAAACAGATGGCCCCGA
The DNA here is from genome assembly GCA_023970755.1 of Azemiops feae. Lineage (NCBI taxonomy): Eukaryota > Metazoa > Chordata > Lepidosauria > Squamata > Viperidae > Azemiops > Azemiops feae. The sequence continues at coordinate 76,500 of JALGBA010000912.1, read as the reverse complement.
AGCTATTCCCCCCTCCCTAATTCCCATGTAGATACATCAAAGTGAAAGTAGAAACAAATGCTAGTAATACAGAAACATCCTCAATGCACACCAATGCGTGCTCCCCCTCACCTTCTTTATGGCAGCGTTCCAAAGGGACCTAACATGCAGCCCCTCTAAAAGAAAGGAAGATCCACCTGGCGAAGAGAAAAATAACAAAGAGGGGAAAAGAAATAGTGGTTAAGTGTTCATTTAGGTTTATTGGGGTAGTAGTCATGAAAGCATTTAACCAGTCTAGAGGCTTTTACATGATTGTTTTACACCCACTCAGGCTGAGTCCCAGGAAGTTCTTTCCATGTTACTAAGTATTGGGTGACTCCCTGGTGTGTACGTGGGTCTAGGATTTCTTTAATCTCAAAATGCTGTTCTCCCTCCACCATAATAGGCTCAGGGACTGGAGGGGGTGCCGGCCTTAAGGGCGATACCACTTCTGGTTTAAGGAGGATGCAATGGACTTTTCTCAATGAGTTTGGTAATTCTAATTCCACTGTGACTGGGTTAATAATTTGTTTTATAAGGAAAGGCCCTATATATTTTGGTCCTAACTTCTTTGAAGGTTGTAGGGACTGAAGGAACCGTGTGGACAAATATACATGGTCCCCTATGTGGAATGGAATGGTTTAGGTTCGGGGAGTTCTATGATGAAATCCATAGAAATCTCTCTCCAGGGTGCTGAAGGTTCAGATACTGTTTGGAGTAGCCCTGGCGTTATTCCCTGCCTCCGTTTCACGGAAGCACATATGGGGCAACTGGAAGCATAACTTTCAATGTCTTTTTTGAGTGAGGGCCACCAGAACTGTCTTTTGAGAAGGTGTAAGGTTTTCATGAACCCAAAATGTCCTGCTAGTTTCGAGTTGTGGCACGTTTGCATAGTTTTTAGCCTCTGGCTGGCAGGCACATACAATTTCCCACCTACACATGCTAGTCCATCCTGCATGGAGCAGAGGTTTTTATGGCCGCCAAACCACTCATCTGCTTCGAAAGCTTTTTAAAAGTTGGCTGCAATAGCATTGTCTATGGGCGTTTTCCCTTTCTGTTGCACTCTGGTGGTTACCTGAGCCACTAGCTGATTAACAGGGAGAAAGGGCTTTACTATTTCCACCTTGGGACTGTTGTCATTCTTGACAAAGCATCAGCCAGGACGTTTTTCACCCCCGGTAAGTAGCGTAGGGTGAAGTTGAAGTGCTGGAAGTATTGTGCCCACCGTGCTTGCTTTGGAGACAGTTTCCGTGGGGGGGGGGTGTTCAAAGCTTCCAGGTTTTTGTGATCAGTCCAGACCTGGAATAGGATTTTGCTACCTTCTAAGAAGTGCCTCTTTGTGAGGAGAGCCCATCAAACTGCATAAGCCTCTTTCTCCCATACTCCCCACTGTTGTTCTGTTTCGGTCAATTTCTGTGATGTGTATGTGCATGGTTGTAGTTTCCCCTCCTCATATTCTTGCAACAGCACAGCCCCCACCACGACAACGCTGGCATCCATTTGGATGACAAAAGGTTTTCCCAGGTCTGGGTGTTTCAGTACCGGCTCAGCAGAAAAAAGTCTTTTGAGCTTTTCAAATGCCGCCTGGCATTCCATAGTCCATTTCAAGGGTTGGCTGGGTTTTGGTTTGTCCCCCCCTTTCGTTTTTAGCACGTTGGTGATGGGGAGGGCTATTTCAGCGAACGAAAGGATAAACTGCAGGTAGAAGTTGGCAAATCCCAGGAAGCTTTGCAGTTGTTTCCTGGTTCGGGGAGGTGCCCACTCCAGCACCATCCGCACCTTCTCCGGATCCATCTCGACCCCCTTGTGGGAGATCCGATACCCCAGGTAGTCATTTTTTTCTTTGTGAAACTCACATTTCAATAATTTGGTGTACAATTTGGCTGTGTGGAGTTTTTTCATTACAGCCCTAACCAGCTTCACATGCTCCGCTTTCGTTTTGGTGTAAATAAGAATGTCATCAAGGTACACTAGGACCTCCTTGTACAAATGTTCATGGAGCACCTCATCAGCTGCATGAACACTGCGGGTGCTCCTTGCAGGCCAAAGGGGAGTACTTTGAACTGGAAACAGCCTAGCAGGCAGTTGAAGGTGGTTTTCCATTCATCCCCTTCCTTGATTCTGTCATGGTAGTAAGCCTACTGCAAGTCTAATTTTGAAAAAACAAATCCCTTTTTTTTCCCGAAGAACTTTTTTATTTTTTCCAACTCTCCCCCATACATATCAGCAAATATAGCGCGATATTTATCACGTGTTAACATACATTCTTTTTACATTCTTATCTATCAGATACTCTTAATAAAATAAAGTAAATACATACACATAAATTTTGGTGTTGCTCATCCATTTCCCCTTTCACTGTATCCACCTCCTACTCTTTCTTCTCTACCTTCTTTCTCCCTTTCTTCTCTTTCTTCCCTACTTCCCTTTTCTTCCTCTCCTCTCCTCTTTCCTTCACCACTCCCCTCCCATTTCTCCCCACTTCTCCTCCTCTTCTCCTCCGACCTTCCTACTTCCTTCCCCCCTCCTTTACTCTCTTCTCTCTCTCCTCTCCTTTCTTCCCTCTCATCCCTCTTCAGATACAATTCAGGAGTAATGTCCGAGCAACTCCTCTCTCTAAATTTCCCTATCTATATTATATATAATAAGATTGATTTTCTATTATGTTAATACTTCTATTTATCTGACCTTCTCGGTATATACTTCTATAAATATATATACGACCTCCGGTTATTCAATACTGTGTCACCTGGGTCTCCCTCCTTATCTCCTCCTTTTTCTTCCATCTAAATTGGTGTTAACTAACTTTTAACCATATTCTCTTTTCACCCAATCATAAAAAATTCCCCAAATTTCATAATACTCTGACTCTGTCTTATCTTTAATTATCATTGTTAATCTATTCATTTCTGCACATTCCAGTATTTTCCCAATCACCTCTCCCTCTGGGGGGGCTTTCAGTGCTTTCCAATTTCGTGCAAACACAATCCTGGCTGCCGTAATTATATGAATAATCAAATATGTTTTCTCCTTATTATATTTCCCTGGTAAAATACCCAGCAGGAATATTTCTGGTCTTAGTTCTATACGCTGTTGTATCATCTTTTCTATCCATGTTCTAATTATATTCCAATAAGTTTTAGCTTCTACACACGTCCACCACATATGATAGAAAGAACCTGGTATTTGATGTCATTTCCAACATTTCATAGATCTGTCCTTAAACATTTTAGCTAGTCTTTCTGGAGACATGTGCCATCTATAGAACATTTTGTACATATTTTCTTTATACGCAGTCGCCATTGTCAGTTTATAGTTTCTTTCCCATAGTTGCTGCCATCTATCTAATTCAATCGTATATCCAAAATTCCTTGTCCATTTTATCATTGTCTCTTTTACTTGTTCCTCCTCTAACTCCATATGTAGTAGGTAACTGTACATTTTTTATCCATTTTTCTTCCGTTCCTGTGAGTATTTCATCTAACTCTGTTGTCCCCAAGTTAAAACCATCTATTTTAACATCTTTTTCATATCTAGATTGTATTTGCGTTCTCATGTACCAATCCATCTTTATTCCTTGTTCCTCTAATTGTTGTTTGGTTTTCAACTCCCCCATATCTGTTAGTAAGTCTTTATATCTTATAATATTTCCCATATTAAGCATATTGGGGTGTATTAGCGCTTCCATAGTTGAGAGCCAATTTGGAATCTTCAAATAATGCTTTCTCTTTATTCTCTCCCAGACCACAAATAAAGAATTCCTTATATGGTGTCTCTGGAAATAGCTATGTATTCTATTTTTCCCATACCAAATGAAAGCATGCCATCCCAACTGCAAGTCATGTCCCTCTAATGTCAATAATCTCGTATTCCTCAGTAAGATCCATTCTCTCATCCATGATAATGCTGCAGCCTGATAATACAATTCCCAATTAGGTAGACCAAACCCACCTCTGAGTCTTGTATCTTGTAACATTTTTAGATTAATCCTTGCCTTTTTTCCCTGCCAAATATACTTCAAGATTATTTTATTAAGCCCCTCAAAATATTTCTTATCTAGCCTTATTGGTACTCTTGAAAACAAAAACAATAATCGTGGTAATATATTCATTTTGATTATCACAATCCTTCCCATTAATGATAGTTGTACATTTTTCCATTTATCCAAATCTACTTCGATTTGTCTTTTCAATTTGTGATAGTTATCCTCTTTAATTGTTGTACATCTTTCTGTCAGGTGGATCCCTAGATATTTTACCTTCTTTACAATCTGTATATCTAATTTTCCCATCAATTCTTTTTTTTGTTTTTCGGTAATATTTTTCACTAACATTTTTGTTTTATCTTTATTAATCTTCAACCCCGCTACCTCACCATATTTTTCTATTAGTTCTATTAATACGGGTCCTGTCTCTAATGGTTCTTCCAAGATAAATACTAAATCATCTGCAAATGCTTGTAGCTTATATTCTTCCCTCTTAATTTTCATGCCTTTTATGTCATTATTCTGTCTTATACTTCTGTTTAGTACTTCTAATGTCAAAACAAACAATAGTGGAGATAGAGGACATCCCTGTCTTGTTCCCTTCATAATATTAATCTTCTCAGTCATATCTCCATTTATCATTACTTTGGCTGATTGCTTATTATAAATTGTTTTGATTACATTTATAAATTTCTCCCCAAAATCCATAGTCTGTAATTGGCTTATCATGAATTGCCAGTTCACATTGTCAAATGCCTTCTGTGCGTCCAGGAACATCAATGCCATCTGTTTTTTCCGGGTGTGCTTCATAGTATTCTAATGTGTTCAATACAATTCGCATATTGTCTCTAATCTGTCTTTTGGGTAAGAAACCATTTTGATCCGATTGTATAAATTCATTTAAAAACGTTTTGAGTCTTTCTGCCATTATTGATGCAAATATTTTATAGTCCACATTCAGTAGGGAAATCGGCCTGTAGTTCTTTATTTTCTGCATTTCCGTTTCTTCTTTTGGTATCAGGGTAATAAGTGCTTCGGACCATGAATCTGGTATCTTAGCTTCAAAAAGGAGTCCATTATAAAGTTCCAACATTACATTGCCTAGTGCTTCCTGCAATGTCTTGTATAGCTCTGCTGGTAATCCATCCGGTCCTGGTGTTTTACCATTTTTTTGTCCTTTAATTGCTTCTGTTAATTCCGTCATTGTTATTTCCCTTTCTAATAACTTTTTAAATTTCTCCGATATTTTAGGTATCTCTGTTTCTTCCAAGACTTGTTTTATCCTATCATCTGGGACTATTTGTTGCTTATATAAGTTCTCATAATATTCCCAAATTATTTTTTTCTTTTCTTCATTCCGATGTTGTAAAATCCCTTCAGCATCTTCCAGTTGTTTAATCCATCTCTTCTCTTTCTCCTTTTTAATTTTATATGTCAACCATCTCCCTGGTTTGTTTGCATGCTCAAAAAAGGTTTGCTTAGCTGCCTTTATTTTCATTGCCACTTCTTCGTTTTCTATTAAATTCATTTTATGTTTGTTCAGCTCCATTAAATTTTTAATCTTTTTGTTTTGTATATCTTTCTGTAATTCTTTCTCAAGCGTCTTATATTCTTCCTCCAGTTTTCCCTTATTTTGTCTTTTCTGTTTATTCTTTTTCCCCAAATAAGTCATAGCAAGTCCTCTCATGTACGCTTTCGCCGTGTCCCAAACATTTTGAAGTGAAGTATCTTCTTTTTTATTTTCTTTAAAAAAGAAAAGTATTTCTTTTTTCATATATTGCTGAAAGTCTTTTTCATTCAATGCAGTTTGGTTTAATGTCCATCTTGTTCTCTTTTTTTGTCCTTTCCATATGATTGTAACTGGGTTGTGATCCGCCCATGTGTTTGTTTCTATGGCTATATTTTGTATATTTATAAATAAATCTGTTGACATCCATATCATATCAATTCTCGACCAGGACAGGTGTCTGTTAGAGTAGAACGTGTATTGCTTCTTTTCCGGATATTTTTCTCTCCAAACATCAAATATATTTAGTTCGTCCACCATGTTATAAAAGGATTTTGGGAGTGTTCTTCTTAGAGTCTTGTTTTTTTTTTTGTATTATAGTCCAGCTCAGCCTTTACAATAGCATTAAAGTCTCCAATCATACATATGCTTTCATATTCCAGTTCTATTATTTTCTTGTGTAATTTTAAATAAAAGTTCTCTTGGTTTTCATTTGGAGCGTAGATCGCTACCAATTGTGATTTTTTACAGTTCATAATTACTTCCACCATTAAGATTCGTCCTTCTTTGTCTGAATATACTGTATCAATTTAGTTTGTATTGCTTTCTGAATATATAATGCCACACCTCTTTTACTCTGATCCGCAAGTGAAGTATATAATTCTCCCAATTTTGGATATTCTAATAAATTTTTATGTTGTTTCCTAATATGAACTTCTTGCAAACAAATTATGTCCATTTTTAGTTTCCCCAGTTTATTTAGTGTTCTTTTCCTTTTTATGGTCGAGTTTAATCCATTTATATTTATCAAGATTGCTTTTATCTCTTCTTCCATGATTATTTATTTAAAGTTTTGGCTGATTCTCATCTCTCTTTGCTCTTTTGCCTCTTTTGCCTCTTTTGCTCTTGCTCCTTCTCCCAACGCCCTTTCCTCCTGTTCTTTGCTATACTCACGCCGTTGCTTCTCTATCTCATCTCCTTGGTGTCTAATTCCTCTTTCCCCTCTCAGCCTTTCTTCCTCTTGCTGTCCAAAGTAGTGATCATAAAAAAGTTCTGCTTTCTCTAATGTGTCTAGTCTATGTCTCTGTTCTTGCCAGTTTACCATTACTCCTTCTGGTATTAACCATCTAAAATTTATCCCTTTTTCAATTAAGCCTTTCGTCAAAAATTGATACTCCTTTCTCAAGTCTCTCACTCTTCTTGGAATCTGCTTTAATATCACTATCTCTCTTCCTTTATATTTTATTGTGACATTTCTCAGCTTCTGTAGTATATCTGCCCTTAACGCTTTTTTAGTAAATCTTATATGGACCTCTCTAGGGAGCTTATTTCTCGTTACGTATCTAGTATGTATTCTGAATATCTCATCTATATCATTAATTATCTTTTCCTTGCTTTCCTCCAATGCTTCTGCTAATATTTCCGCCATCACGTCTGCTAAATTCTCTCCCTTTTCTTCTTCAACATTTTGGAATCTTAAGTAATAATCAGCTCTATCCATCTCTAGAGAGATAATCGTTTTTTCCTGGTTCCTATCTGTTAATGTCAGTCGATTGTCCATCTCCTCTACTCTCTTATCTGTTAATTCAATTTTTCCTTCCGCTTGTTGCAGTCTTTGTTCGTTTTTCCCCATCAGTTCTTTGACCTCTTTTAGTTCCTCTTCTAGTTTGCCTATCCCTTCCTTGAAGTCTGTATGTAGTGCCTGTATCATATTTTTCAATTCCATGTTAAATTTATCTTGCTGTGTTGTAGAGTCCAGTGTTTTCTGCACCACCGGACTCTGTAATGTTGAGGCGGCTGTTGTTAAGTGTGTTGTAGTCTTCTTCATCTTCTCCAATGATTTGTAATCCAACTATCAATGAAATATTATAATCCCAATATGTTCCAAGAAGAAGAGAAAAGAAGCGAAAATGAGAAAAATATCCCACATCAAAAATCCAAAGGCAGGAAAAAATACAGGTTACACTTCTTTGTTTCAAGCTCTTCGTGCCTTAATCCAAAAAAAAGGAGGAAATCGAAAATAAAGCCTCCGTGAAACAGTCCACCATTCACCAAAACAAGAAACAGTCTCTGTGATAAATGCAATGAATGTCTAACTTCTTATCAGTAAATCCAACAGATGTTGTTCAAGGTCACTTAGCCTTCTCCTTGGCACTGCAGCTTCCAAAGTACTCCTGGGAGAAAAAATAAGAAAAAATACAAAGAAAAAGAGGCAACTCACTTAAAAAACAAAGCAATCTACACCTCAAGCAGTCGTTTACTCTCAAATCAGTTCCATCAATCCAATTATTTTCAGCAGGCTTTTCAAATTCCACACTGTTTTTAGATTGATTTATTGATTTATTGCCTTCTTTTGCCTTCTGCTTTTTTCGCCGCTTCAGTTCCGGCAGAGGAGCAGCTTAAAAGTCCGCTCCCCCCCCCTTTCTCCACAGCTTCAAATTCTTCTTATTTCCCCCGCAATTTCCAGCATTTAATAGAGAAAGTTTTTTCCCCTTTTACAGTCTCTTAATCATCTCACCCAGGCGATCCTCCAATTTGCTTTCTAATTCTTCCAAGCGACCGCCCGGCTTGTGACGGCTCGCAATGGCCGTCTGACAGCTGCTGGTCTGGGAAGTTTCCGTCGGCTCTCCAGGAGATTGCGATCCCTCCTGTGCTGCCAAACTATGCTTCCCTTCTTCACCGTCCCTACAGGACAGCTCCGGTCTATCTGGAACCCAGGCAGACCTCCCCAAACAGCTGAAAAGCAACGATCCTTCGGGAGCCCCCAAAGGATGCGTTGTGCCGCCGTGACGTTCACTCTCCCTCCCTTTGGCCAGATGGGCTAACATGTCCTTCATGAGGGGAAGAGGGTACACGTTCTCCACGCAGACCACGTTTAATCCGTGATAATGAATGCAGAGACGAAGAGAGCCATCTTTCTTTTCTCAGAACAAAACAGGGGCTGCCACCCTAGGTCGGGCTGGTTGGATGAATCCCCGGGCTAGATTTTTGTCAATGAAGGCACACAGTTTGTCTAGCTCCCTAGGGGACATTGAATAAAATTTGGGCTTTGTCAACTGAGCCTCTGGAACAATCTCAATGGCGCAGTCGGTGGGTCGGTGAGGAGGGAGTTCATCCGAGCCACATTCACTAAATACATCTCTTAGATCCTGGTATTCTTTTGATATGTCTGGCATTTGCTCTCCCCTTGCAGTTGCAGCCACTTCCCATTGGGGGCCCCTCTGGGGAGGGGCACGATGCTCAGCGCCCTGTGGGGTTCTTTCCCTCCCTGGGAATTTCAGGAGCCCTTTCCTCCAGTCTGTTATGTCCTGGGACTGCTGAATGACTCAGCAGGCTCAGGAGGCTGCAGAAGGCCCGGGCAATCCATGTGGTTGCCCGGGACCAGACAGGCTGTCTCCAGCCTTGTGCGCATGCGCAAGGCAGGAGACTAGCCTTGCATTGATTGGTTGATGCTGTCCCTTGCAAGGGGCTATAAAAGGCCCTGGCGCCATTTTGTCTCCTGTTCTGTTCTGTTCGTGATCTCAATAAAGACTTGTGTTTGTTACTCCTGCCTCGCCTCGATGTCTCTTCGGCTGAAACAGAACATTGGCGATGAAGGTGGGATCTGCTGCAAGAAGAAACAGAAGAAGCTAGGCTGACTTACCAAAGGAGGCCTGAAGCGCTGAGAAGTTCGGCGTCCGGTGGGAGCGATTGCCTGCCAGTACAAAGACGCTGGAGGTGAGCTCGGCTTCAAGGGACCCCTTCTCATTCCTTGCAGCGAGAGGCATCGAAGAGGTTACAGGCTGTAAAGATGTGAAAGCTGGGCCGTCTGTCAGATTTCGACACGTCTCACCCTGAGCGCTGGAGTTCTTACGTGGCTCGGGTGGAGAATTACTTTAGAGTTAATAAGATCCAGGAAGACGGCCTCAAAGCTGCTACATTGCTGTGTGTCTGTGGGCAAGAGACTTTTGACATTGCAGAAAATCTTGTAGCCCCAGCACCATTGGAATCAATTGCATACACCGATTTGAAGTGGATGCTGCGTGGGCACTTCAAACCCAAGCTATCAGTAATTGCTTGGAGGCATGCATTTGAGCAGAGAGATCAAAGGCCTGGTGAGTCTGCCGCAGACTTTGTTGCTGCCTTAAAATAAGCAGCTAGGCAGTGTGCTTTCACAGATCTGGAAGAGAGACTCCAGGATCGGTTGGTTTGCGGACTGCGAAGTCGTGAGCTACAACAGAAACTTTTTGCAAAGGAAGATGTATCGTTCCAAGATGCTCTGAGAGAGATTGCAGCTGAAGAAGCAGCAGGCGGCACTGTGAAGGCCCTGCAGCTCGGCCGGAACCCCCCAGCAGCGGTCTCAATCCATCAAGATGTTGCTCGAGAGGCATCCGAATCGCATCCAGAGGAAGAGGTGGACAGGCTTCAACAGGCCGAAGTGAAGAAGCCTCAAGGGCACAGAGAAAGAGCGGCAGCATCCCTTCAGTTTTTCGGCTGTGGAGGACGCCACAAGCGAGCTGATTGCCGGTTTCGCTCCGCTACCTGCCGGCCATGTGGCAGGCAAGGCCACATTGCATCCGTCTGTTTGGGTCGCCAGAAGGAATGGTCTACAGTAGAATTGCCTCTGAAAGGTACCAAGGTCCCCCCCAAAAATAGGGTGGGCTTCTGCCCATAGGGGCATTTTCAAAACTGGGGTTCACAGGCCTCTAAAAAAGAAACTTCGCCTTGACGTGAAGTTGCAAGGGGTTCCCTTGTCAATGGAGCTGGACACCGGGTCCGCTCTATTAATCATCTCCTTAGACACCTTTAATAAGGTTTGCCACAGAAGTGGCCTTCGAGTCAAACTCAGGCCTTCAAATTTAATCCTCACTGACTTTCAAAATTCGAGGGTCAGCGTGAAGGGGGAGGCCACAGTCAGAGTGTAGCGTAAGAGTTTTCAAGGACTGCTAGACGTGGTGGTAGTTGGGGGTGATCGCACGAGTCTTATAGGACTCGATTGGTTCGAGGCCCTTGGGATCCAAGTGACTGGGCTGCACAATCTGCAAACGTCAGGCCTTGCAGATATTTGCAAGGAGTTTGCGGATGTGTTCAGTGCAGAGCTTGGTTCGTACAAGGGGCCTCCCATTGCCTTACGTTTGGACCCAGCCATCACACCCATTAGAATCAAGCCCAGAAGGGTACCTTTTGCCTTGAAAAGAAAAATAGATGCAGAGCTGGACAAGCTGATCCAGCAAGGCATTTTAGAGCCTGTGGACTCTAGTCCATGGGAAACCCCTATAGTCACACCACTGAAAGCCAATGGAGAGGTCCGGATTTGTGCGGAATATAAATGTACACTTAATCGAGCATTGCAGCAGCATGCCTATCCAGTGCCAGTGGTGAGCCACATTTTGGCCTCCCTCAAGGGGGGGTGGATCTTTGCAAAGCTGGATTTGGCTCAGGCCTATCAACAGTTACCTGTTGATGAGGCAACGGCTGAGGCCCAAACAATTGTGACGCACCAGGGAGCCTTTAAGGTAAAAAGGCTGCAGTTTGGGGTTAATGTAGCCCCTGGAATATTCCAAAGTGTGATGGAGCGAATGCTCCGTGGTATTCCGGGGGTCTGTCCCTATTTTGATGACGTCCTCATCGCTGGGGAGTCATCTGTGAACTTAGCTGAAAGGCTGAGAGCTGTTTTGCTGTGTTTCCGCCAAGCAGGGCTGAAGCTGAAGCAAAACAAGTGTAAAATTGGAGTCACCTACACTGAGTTCTTGGGATTCCGTATCGATGCTGAAGGCATCCATCCTACGGAATCCAAGCTTCAAGCGATTCAGCAGGCCCCAAGCCCCCAGTCGAAGAGTGAGCTTCAAGCCTTCCTGGGGCTGTTAAATTTTTACCATTCATTCCTTCCCCACAAGGCTGCAGTGGCTGAGCCGTTACACCGGCTCTTGGACAAACAGGCTCCATGGAAATGGACGGAGGTCCATGAAAGGAGCTTCACAGAGGTCAAGGCCTTGCTCTCTTCAAATGCGGTATTAGCCCATTTTAATGAGCAATTGCCTGTGTGCATAGCCTGTGATGCATCCCCTTATGGGGTTGGGGCTGTGCTGAGCCATCTCAAGGCTGATGGGACACAAGTCCCTATGGCCTACTACTCTAGGACTCTCTCATCTGCAGAGCATAATTATGCACAGATTGATAGGGAAGCTTTGGCAATTGTGGCTGGAATAAAGAAATTCCACGATTTCTTGTATGGCCGCCATTTCACGGTTTACACAGACCATAAACCTTTGCTGGGTTTGTTTACAACAACAAAACAAACCCCACACATTATATCTCCTAGAATGCTGAGATGGTCAATTTTCTTGTCAGCATATGACTACACCCTGGTTCACAAACCAGGTAAAGAAATGGGCCATGCAGATGGTCTCAGCAGATTACCTCTACAGCAGATAGAGGCAGATCCTGCTCCTGCTCTTCACATTCTTTCCATTCAGGAATTGCCTGAATCTCCCCTCAATGCTAGGGACGTGGCTGCAGAAACTGCCACTGATCACACGCTTACACACATGCTGACATGGGTGTTGTCAGGATGGCCTGACACGTGCCCGGGTGCAGAATTCCAAGGGTTCTGGCAAAGGAAGCACGAGCTTTCTACTTTCAAGGGGTGTCTCCTGTGAGGTAGCCGGGTAGTCATCCCGGCCTCATTGAGGACTAGAGTCTTGCTCTCTCTGCATGAGGGACATCCGGGAATAGTCGGAGGTTCCTGTCAAGTACTAGGGAGCCTTACTAGTTCTCTAGAACTCTGGACACTCATAGAAGGGTGTTCTATTGATAACCTGAAACAATATGAGGTATAAGGGTCTGCCTGTGTGCAGGCATAATTGTGTTAGAAATAATAACATGATAATTGAACAAAAAACATGTATATGTAGGTTGCTTTAAAACTATAAGTATTCACTTATTGTTTTATCCAAGGGGGGAGGGGTGTTATGTCCTGGGACTGCTGAATGACTCAGCAGGCTCAGGAGGCTGCAGAAGGCCTGGGCAATCCATGTGGTTGCCCGGGACCAGACAGGCTGTCTCCAGCCTTGCGCGCATGCGCAAGGCGGGAGACTAGCCTTGCATTGATTGGTTGATGCTGTCCCTTGCAAGGGGCTATAAAAGGCCCTGGCGCCATTTTGTCTCCTGTTCTGTTCTGTTCGTGATCTCAATAAAGACTTGTGTTTGTTACTCCTGCCTCGCCTCGATGTCTCTTCGGCTGAAACAGAACACAGTCCACCTGTGGGTTCCATTTCTTTAGCCAGGCCAAGCCCAGGACGAAGGGTCTTTCCATTCCTGGTGCTACTATGAAACTTAAACTCTCTGAGTGGGTCCCCATTTTCATCCCCAGGGGCACAGTGGCAAAAGTGGCCAGGATGCCTCCTGCAACTGACCCATCTAGTTGGCAGAAGGATATGGGGTTTTTTACCCTTCTCAAGCAGATCCCCAACTTCTCCAGTAAAGCTGGGCTAACCAGACATCTGTGTTATGGTTCCAAAGGAAGATGCTTTTCAAAGAAACATGAGGCATTTTTCCTTTTTGAATCTTTTTATGGCAAACATAGCTTCGGCACATACAAAGAGAAGCCAAAATCTAAACCCTCCTACTTCTTCCCACAGTGTCTAAGCATATTCCCCTCCCTCATTTAACAGTCATTAATCACATTCCCCAATTAGTTTAAAGTGTGAGCTTTCCCTCCCGTTCCATAACACGCCATATTTTATCTTCTCACATTTCATCCAGCTTTGAAGATGATCTGCTGAAATATTGTTATGGCTAACTAGTTCCCAAGCACATTCTTTCACTCCCCCCTTCCATACTATCTAATAGTGGCTCTACGTAATACACAGGTTAAATAATAAATGTCTGCATCCACATATAATATCAGGCAAAAACATTCGATGTTAGCAGCATTGACATCCAGCCCCCCTTACAAAAATGACAGATCCTGTAATGTAAACAAAAGCATATGTTAATGATTAGGTTTCGGTTTGTTGGGGTGTTTTGCATGAAATCTCTTGACGAGTCTGTCAGCTTTCACCTCACTTGATTTCACCCAGGTGGCTTCAGATAACGGGTACCCCTTCCATTGTACTAAGTATTGCAATTTGCCTTTAAAAATTCTAGAATCAAGAATAAGTTTCACTTCATAATGGGTCTGCCCTGCAACTACGAGGGGCCCAGGTGCTTTCTTCAGGGGAGGTCTTAAAGTGGAGCCCCGATAAGGTTTTAACAAGCTACTATGGAAGACAGGGTGAATTTTACCCAAAGGTCTAGGGAGTTTCAGTTTTACGGTGACCGGATTGATGACCTTTACGATAGGAAAAGGCCCTAAGAATTTCAGTCCTAACTTCTTGCTGGGTAATTTGAGGCGTAAATATTTGGTTGACAGATAAACCTTTTCCGCAACTTGGAACGTTCTTTGGGGAGCCCTCTTTTTGTCAGCTTGCTTTTTATAGGTTTCAAAAGTCTTTTTTAAAGCAGATTTTGTGTTTCTCCAAACTTCCTCCCATCCCCGCACCCATTGGTCAATTGTCTGGGAAGCGGTTGGCACTTGGGGATATTCAAGTATTGGACCGAACTCTTTGCCTGTGGCTACTCTGAAAGGTGTGTAGCCGGTACTGCTGTGCACAGAATTGTTGTACGCCACCTCTGCAAAAGGGAGGTGGTCAGTCCAGTTAGTCTGTCGATAGGATACGTAGCATCTGAGATATTGCTCCACCATTTTGTTGGCGGCTTCTGCAGCTCCATTGGTGGCCGGATGAAAAGCAGATGATAAGCCTTGAGATGATCCAATTAATTTAAGAAAACTCCTCCAAAACATTGCTGTGAACTGCACCCCCCTGTCTGAGATTATTCGCTTAGGGGCGCCGTGCAGTCGGTAGATATGTTTCAGGAACAATTTAGTCAGTTGTTGGGCGGATGGGAGTCCTTTGCAGGCAATGAAATGAGCCTGCTTCGAAAACAAGTCTATTACAGTCCAGATGACAGTATTTCCTTTACTTTCAGGTAAGTCTACGATAAAGTCCATAGCTATTTCTTCTCAGGGTTGGGAAGGGTCTGCCACCGGCTGCAGTAACCCAGGGGTTTTCCCCGGGATTCTTTTCATTGTGGCACATACGGTACAACTCTTCACATAATTTTCCACATCCCGTTTCAGTCCAGGCCACCAGAATTGCCGGCGGGTGAGATGTAAAGTTTTTAGGTATCCAAAGTGTCCAGCCTGTTTAACATCATGGCTATGTTTGAGAGCATTTAGACGGAGGGATTTGGGTAAATACAGTTTCCCTCCCTTGTAAGCCAAACCATCCCGGCACGTCAAGGAGGTTTGATTATCTTTGAACCATTGATCGGTGAGGAGCTCTCGTTTTAACTTCTTTGCTCCAGGGTCATCCGGTTGGGGACCCTGCGAGGTGTGATTTGTGCAACAGGCTGTGGATTAGAGATAATCGCCTCATTAACTTCTTCACGTTTGCTTTTGTATTGGGGCAATCTAGATAGCGCATCAGCTAGGAAGTTTTTTCCCCCTGGGATGTACTTTAGAGTAAAGTTGAAGCGGTTAAAGTACTGTGCCCACCGTACTTGCTTTGGGGACAATTTGCGGGGAGTTTTCAGTGCCTCTAGGTTTTTGTGATCTGTCCATACTTCAAATGGCACCTTGCTCCCCTCTAGGTAGTGTCGCCAGTTTAACAACCCCCACCTAATTGTGAAGGCCTCTTTTTCCCATATTGCCCATCTCCGTTCACTTTCCATAAATTTTTTGGAGGTGTAGGCGCAGGGTTGCAGGACTCCATTCTTGTTCTTTTGAAGTAATACAGCTCCAACGGCCACGTTGCTGGCGTCGGCTTGTATTACAAAGGGTTCTCCTGGGCAGGGGTGCTTTAGGACCGGTTCAGCGGCAAATAGTCTTTTTAAATTCTCAAAAGCTGTTTGACAGTTCATAGTCTGGTTGGCCCGGTCGTGGCTTCCCTCCTTTTTTGCCTGTTTTGAGTAAATCTGTAAGGGGTAGGGCAATCTTGGCAAAAGAGGGGATAAATTGACGGTAGAAGTTGGCAAAACCTAGAAAGCTCTGGAGCTGTTTGCGGGTTCTTGGGGGTTGCCACTCAATTACAGTTTTCACCTTGGCTGGATCCATCTCAATGCCCTCGTTGGAAATTCTGTAGCCGAGGTAATCTAATCGGGTCTGGTGAAATTCACATTTTGACAATTTGGCATAAAGCTTGGCATTCAGTAGTTTCTTTAATACTTCTCTCACCAGCTTTATGTGATCAGTCATATTCGTGCTGTATATAAGGATATCGTCAAGGTACACCAGAACCCCTTTGTACAGGTGATCATGTAGAACCTCATTAATCAGCTGCATGAATACGGCTGGGGCCCCCTGTAGTCCAAATGGCATGACCTTGAATTGGTAGGTCCCCATGGGGCAGTTGAAGGCAGTCTTCCACTTGTCTCCCTCCTTTATTCTCACTCGGTAATATGCCTCTCTCAGGTCTAATTTTGTGAAAACACTCCCCTTAGCCAGATGAGTTAATAAGTCCTGTAGGAGGGGGAGGGGGTATTTGTTTTGCACACTTACAGCGTTGAGACCCTTATAGTCTACACAGAGACGAAGAGACAGATCTTTTTTTTCTTTAAATAAAACGGGGGCTCCCATGGTAGATTTGGCCCGTTCAATGAACCCCCTCTTTAGGTTCTTATTCACGTATTGCTGCATCTCTTCCATTTCGAGGGGGGACATAGCGTACATTCTCGGGTGCGGGAGCTTGGCTCCTGGCACCAGTTCGATGGAACAGTCATTGGGCCTGTGAGGGGGTAGGACATCGCATTCATTCTCACTGAATGCCTCCGCTAAGTCCCGGTATTCATTGGGGATGAGTGATTCGTCTGGTGACGGTGAGGCAGCTATAAGTGCTCGCTCATTAGGTGGCGTAAGGTGTTCCGCAATGTCTGTTGAATCGGGGGGGTGGGTTGGCCCTATTGGTAACCTCACAGTTCTCATCCCTTTCTCCCACCAGATAAATGGCTTCCATTTGTCTAACCAGGCTAATCCTAGGATCACAGCCTCAGTCAGTTTTGGAGCCACTAGGAAGCGTATGAACTCCCAGTGCTCACCTATTTCTAGGCCTAGAAGCTCAGTTAGTTGCGTGACAAAAGCTCCTCCCATCAGGGAGCCATCGGCTTACTCAAACCTCATAGGCTTGGAGAGTGATTTTGCTCGTACTCCCAATTTCATGGCAAAGGGCAACCTAATGATACATCGGGAGCATCCAGAATCCACTAGCACTTTTAAGTCTGTCTGTGCTCCCGACTTAGGGCTGATTAGCCTTGTGGGCAGTGTAAAAGGAGGGACAGGTCGACTCACCATTGGGTCATTCTCTCCTTCGTCATCGCTGTCAAAAAAGGGTAGAGCGGTGGCGGGTCCAGCCTCAGCTCCGGCGTCCTCCTGTGTAGGGGAGGTAGCTTGGGCAACCAGTTGCTGTGTGATCTTGCTGGATTTTTCTCTCGACGGCTGTTGGCTAGGTCTTTTCCTCACTGCAGGTGCCGGTCTGTTCTGCTGTCGGGGGTAGGCGACTGGGCAGTTCGATGCTCGATGTCCCTGTTGTCCACATCGGAAGCATGTGATCGGCGGACCCGCAGGTGGTCTGGGCCATTCAGCGGTCGTAGCCGTTGGGGGCTTTCGGGGGGGCGGTTGTCGTCTGGGTTGCTCTGGTCTTATCTCGGGTTCAGGTGGGTGAGGCTTCTTATAGCGGGTGAGTTGGACGTCCAGCTTCACTGCTGTCTGGTACCACTCATGTAGCTGATCAGGTACTGCTCGAATGATGCAGGCCTGGGAGAGGTGGTCATCTAACCCCTCAATGAAGAGATGGATTAGGGATTGCTCAGGCCACCCCTCTATTCGACCAGCTATCTTGCGGAATTCACGCACATACTCTAGAGCAGGTCTACCGGCTTGTTTTATTTTGTGGATTTGTCCTCCTGCTCTAAGGCTGATAGAAGGGTCCTCAAATCTTTCTCTCAGCCCTAGGAGGAAGAGGTGGGGATTACCCACTGGGGTTGTTGCTGCTGGGCCCACCCTTGTTGCCGAATTAGCGGCTGCTGAACTCTCCACTGCAGGGGTGGCGCTCTCATTTGTGGCTGGTCCCACCCTTGTTGCTGTTGTATGCCCAGGGGTTGCACGTTCGGGGCTTGCGGCCCTCCACCCTGCTGTGGTTGCAATACTGGCCGTGCTGGCCTTTCGAATCATGGGAGGTTTTCTAAAGGTTGCTGAATAGGTGAGGGCGGTTGCTGCCTTCTCTGTTGTTGGCCTGCGGGGGGTGATGGCGCCCTCTGCTGCTGTAAGCCCCTCCACTGTTGCTGAGCCTCTCCCCCCCTTTGTACTACCCCAAGCTGCTGTAAGATCTCCATTAGCTGACGCATGCTCAGAGGCCTTTGATCTTCCGTCTGAGGGGGTTGCCAAACTCCCCATTGAGGCAGGGGGCCCAGGCTGGGTTTCCCTCTCTCTGTGGGGCTGGAGGCCCTGGCAAGGGGTTCCAGGGATTGGAAAACTGTTTGATCTGCAAGGGAAGGGCTGGGGGCCTCTCTCAGCAGGGACTGTTCCGCACCCCTCACTTCTAATGCTTCAAACCTCTCTGCCAAATTCTCCACCAACTGACTATGAGTGGCAATTTGATATCTCCACTCACCCGAGTCTTCAGCGGCCGAAGGCTTGGCAGTTCTCCACTGGCGTGGGGGATGTAATCTGTGAAGATTTGTTTGTTGTGGCTCTAACTCATCCGTCTTGGAAGTCTTTGAAGGTGGAGAAGCTGTTACGAAATCTCCGGATTCCACGCTTGGTTTGTCCCAGTCTGAAGACCAAACCAGCTCTTCTAATCTCTTTGGCTTTGCTCCCAGCTGGGGGGCTTGTGAGGGTTCTCTCTCAACCGGCTTGCACGCTGTGGCTCCCATCTCTGAGGGACTTGCTGCTGCAGGGGTGCTAGTCTCCGGCAATTCCTCTCCTTCCATGACGTTCTCTGTCAGTCTATTCCTTCAGTTTTAGGAATACCGAAGTTTGAAAAGTTTGTTGGATTTTGGCTTGATGTTATGGTTCCGAAGGAAGATGCTTTTCAAAGAAACATGAGGCATTTTTCCTTTTTGAATCTTTTTTTTTTTATAATATATTTTATTAGATTTTATATAGGTATGGGAAGGATAGGAATAATATGGGTAAAGGATGGGGTTAGGAAATGGAATTAGGGTAGGGATAGGAATAGGGATAGGGATAGGTACAGTAGTGGGGTTACCCCCACACAAAAAATCCAACACTTAAACAAGCAGACTCTTGTCCGGGTACACATATTAAATAACAGTAGTTAATACAATACTAAACAATTATAATCATTAATGCTAAAAAATAGTCATAAAGTTAAAGCTTACTAATTAAGTATACTTTAGCTCTAACGTGATGCTAGCCATTGATAAAAAATTTCCCATGTCCTAAAATACACTGAATCCTCTTTCTCTTTAATCTCCAACGTCAATCTATCCATTTCTGCACATTCTAAAATTTTCATAATTATAATCTGATCATGTGGTAAATTTTCATTTTTCCAAAATTGGGCAAATACAATTCTCGCTGCTGTCAATACATGTAATATTAAATATTCATTCTCTTTACCGTAATTAAGTCCTAGTATTCCTAGCAAAAATAATTCTGGTTTATATTCTATTTGTATTTTAGTCATCTTTTCTAGCCATTTATGAATTTTAAACCAAAATTTCTTAGCTTTAGGACATATCCACCAAATGTGATAATAAGTACCTGGTTTTTCTTTACATTTCCAACAAATATTCAATACATTGTTAAACATTTTCGCTAATCTAACTGGTGTCATATGCCATCTATAAAACATTTTATATAAATTCTCTTTATATGAAGCTGCTTTAGTAAGTTTAATATTTCTCTCCCAAAGTTTTTCCCAATCTTCTAAATCTATAGAATATCCAAAGTTTTTTGCCCACACTATCATTGTTTCTTTTACTTGTTCTTCTTCCATCTTCCAGTTTAGTAGAAATTTGTAAAGCTTCTTAATCAAATTTTCGTCTGTTTTCAAAAGTATTTTGTGAAATAATGTCTGTTCTTTATAAAAGTCCCTTACTTTTACATCTTTTTCATATCTTGTTTGAATTTGCAGATAGGACCACCATGTTAAGTCAATGCCTTGTTGGTAAAGAGTTAGTCTGTCTTTAAGTTTTCCATCCTTATCTAAAATGTCTTTATAGGTAACAAGTTTGTCATAGTTAATTAGATTTGGATAAGCAAATGCTTCCATTGTTGAAAGCCACTCTGGTGTTTTCATATAAATTTTGTGTTTGATTTTCTCCCACTCTGAGAACAGAGCATTCCTTATGGCATGGCTTTGAAAATATTTATGTACTTTGTTTTTCTCATACCATAAGAACGCATGCCAGCCCAATTGTAAGTCATGTCCCTCTAAGTAAAGAAGTCATTTATTTCTCAACGTAATCCATTCTTTGAGCCAAAGCAACATAGATGCTTGATAATAAAGTCTCCAGTCCGGAAGTCCAAAGCCCCCTCTATCTTTTGTTTCTTGTAGTAATTTAGTTTTAATTCGTGCTTTCTTCCCTTGCCATATAAATCTCAATATAATTTAAATCATCAAAAAAATTCTTACCCAGTTTAACAGGGATCGTTTGAAATAGGAAAAGTATTTTTGGTAAAATGTTCATTTTCACAGTCGCTATTCTACCTAACAATGTCAGATGGAGATTTTCCCACTTTTCCAAATCTACTTTTATTTGTTTCATTAGTTTTTCATAGTTATCTTCTTTTATTGTTGTATATTTTGATGTTAAATAAATACCTAAATATTTAACTTTTTTAGCCATTTGAAGCTTTGATCTTTCTGCGAGTTGAGTTTTCTGTTTGTCTGTTAGGTCTTTTGTTAATACTTTAGTCTTTTCTTTATTGATCTTCAAGCCTGCTACTTCTCCAAATTCCTCTATTTTCTGCAGAAGTATAGTAACTGTTTCCAATGGTTCCTCTATAATAAAAACTAGATCATCCACAAAGGCCTGTAGTTTGTATTTCTGTTCTTTTATTTCCAGTCCTTTAATTTCCGTATCTTGTCTAATGTCTCTAGCCAACACCTCCAGTGTAAGAATAAATAACAGGGGAGATAGTGGGCAGCTCTGTCTTGTGCCTTTTTTGATGTCAAAGCCATCTGTATATTCTCCATTTAAAGATATCTTTGCTGTTTGTTTATTGTATATTGCTTGGATCGCATTTATAAAGTTTTTACCAAAGTCCATTTCCATCAACTGTTGAAACATAAATTGCCAATTTAAATTATCAAAAGCTTTTTGTGCGTCAAGAAATATAAGTGCCATCTGTTTCCCTGGATGATTTTCATAATATTCTAAGACATTTAGAATAATCCTTAAATTGTTCTTTATCTGCCTTTTAGGCAAAAAGCCATTTTGATCTATGTGAACAAATTCAGTCAGAAATTTCTTCAATCTTTCTGCCATTATTGAAGTAAAAAAATTATAATCCACATTTAATAGCGATATTGGTCTATAGTTTTTGATTTGTGTAAGATCTGTATCTTCTTTAGGTATCAAAGTAATATTAGCTTCAGTCCACGAGTTTGGTATTTTTGTCTCTAAAAAAATTTCATTGCACAATTCTTTCAAAATCGGGCTCACTATATCTTGCAAAGTTACATAGACTTCTGCAGGGAGCCCATCAGGCCCCGGGGTTTTATCCTTCTTTTGTCTTTTTATTGCCTCTGTGATCTCCATCATTGTTATCTTCTCATTTATAATATGTCGCATATTCTCTGGCACCTTTGGAAGATCCGCTCTAATTAAATAATCTTTTATTGCCTCTTTAGAGACCACCTCTGCCTTATACAATGTCTCATAATAGTCTTTAACAATTTTTTTCATCAAATCATTATGGCAATATATCTCGCCTTTTGAGTCTTGTAATTTACTTATCATTCTCTTTTCTCTTTCTTTCTTCAGTCTATATGCAAGCCATCTCCCAATTTATTAGCATTTTCAAAAAAAAATTGTTTGGATCGTTTAATCTGTTGTGCCATCACCTCCATCTCAGATAGGTTTAATTTATGTTTTATTAGTTCCATTTGTGCCTTCAATTCCTTCTTTTGTGGGTCAGTTCGCAATTCAAATTCCAATTTTTTAATTTCTTCTTTCAGCCTCA
This sequence comes from Azemiops feae, assembly GCA_023970755.1. NCBI lineage: Eukaryota > Metazoa > Chordata > Lepidosauria > Squamata > Viperidae > Azemiops > Azemiops feae. Next base: position 54,543 of record JALGBA010000912.1, on the reverse strand, counting down.
ACTGTACTTGTTCCTTTTCTTTGTTCTGTTTGGCAGTATACGTTATAGCCAAACCTCTAAAATATGCTTTTGCCGTGTCCCATACATTTTGGAGAGAGGTTTCTTCTTTCTTATTTATTTTAAAGAAAAATTCCATTTCTTTTGTTGCTAATTGTAAAAATTCTTTCTCTTTCAATATAGATTTATTTAATGACCATCTTAATTGTTTCTTGGTTCCTTTCCAGATCATTTTAATTGGATTATGGTCTGCCCAAATATTAGGTTCTATTTCGACCTCTTGTATTATAGTCTTCAAATTTTGAGACATCCATATCATATCAATTCTTGACCATGATTTATGGCAATTTGAATAGAATGTATACTGTAACTTTTCCGGATTCATCTCTCTCCAAACATCTTGTAGAAGCAATTCCTCTTTCATTTTTAAAAAGGTCTTCGGTAGAACATTTCCTCCTTTTTCCCCTTGTTTGTAACTTTTATAATCTTGTATTGCGTCAGCTACTACATTAAAGTCTCCTAATATGCAAAGATTTTGGTAATTTAAATCCACTAGTTTATCATGTAATTGTTGGTAAAACTGATCTTGCTTCTCATTGGGTGCGTATATTGCCACCATCAATATTTGTTTTTGATTCCATGTAATTTCTACTATTAATACTCTCCCCTCTTCATCAGCGTAGATTTGTTTTGGATTCAACTTTTCTTTTATATACAAAGCTATACCTCTTTTCTTTTGAATTGCCAAAGAATCATAAAGTTTACCCAATTTAGATTGTTCTAAAATTCTAAGATGTTGTCTCTTAATATGTGTCTCTTGAATACAAATTATATCCATTTTTAGTTTTTGTAGTCTAGTAAACATTTTACTCCTTTTTGAAGGAGAGTTCAGACCATTTATGTTTATTGAAAAAATTCCAATCTCCTCCATAGCTTCAGTTATATCTAACCCTCAATCTTCTAGGCGAGGTTATCTGTCTCTGATCTTTCGGTCTTACATCTTCTTCTGTTTGAGTCTTTTTGGGTTCATCCTCTTCCATCTGTTTAGATGTTCCTGCCACGGTCGTTTCCTCTTGCTTCTTAGGCTCCGATTCACCTCTTTCCAAAAAATCTCTATGATTATTGAAGAATTCCTCTGCTTGAAGTGGGCTATTCAGTCTGTATCTTTTCGTGTCCCAGAAAATTAACACTCCTTCTGGAATCAACTATCTGAAATTGACTCCTTTATTGAACAATTTGTTAAAAATTGATATTCTCTTCGGGCTTCTCTTATCCTTCTAGGAATTTGCTTAAGAACTACAAGTTCTTTTTCTTTATATTTCAGTGGTTGATCTCTTATTGCTCTCAGGATATCATCTCTTGTGGATCTTTTGACAAATCTTACATGAATTTCCCTAGGGACTCTATTTTTTCTAGCATAGCTTGAATTGACTCTGAAAACCTGATCTATCTCTCTTTCCATTTGATCCTTTTCTGTTCCGAGCAGCTCCGCCAATAGCTCACTCATCAGCTCCAACAGATTCTCATCTTTCTCTTCTATGACATTTTGAAATCTTAAAAAATATGATGATCTTTCCATCTCCACCACAGCCATGCTGTCTTCCAATTCTGCGTTTACTTGCGCCAATCTCTGATTCTCTTCTTGGAGGTATTCTAATTTCTGATCCACTTCCACCGACTTGTCTTTTATTTTTTGCATCCTTTGTTGGTTATCTATAATCGCCTGTTGGAAGGTTTCCATTTTTTGATCCATTTTAACGAGATCATTTTTCAGATCCTCGAAATTTTTATCTGACTCCTTTTTATTTTTATCTGACTCCTTTTTCATATCCATTTTCATCTCTGCGATTGCTTGTAATATTGCTTGGATATCTTTGGATTGGGATTCCACCTTTTCTTGTTGTAGAAATCTAGTAATTGATTTTTGGGGGACAGGACTCGCCGATGATGAAGCAGTGGCAGAAGCTGCCTTTTTAGTCCCCTTCACCAAATTTGAAGTTGCCATCTTTGGGTTATTCTGTTATTTTATAATCCACCAGAAGGCCCGATGGCCAATTGTAATCCACCAGAAGGCCCGATAGCCAATTGTAATCCCTTACCCTCCTATTGTTAGGAGGGGAAGCCAGACATAATTCAAAAAAAAAAAGAAAAAGATAAAGAAAAAAAATAGTTCCAAAGAAAAAACATGGGGTAACAGGAAGCCCCCCTAATCTTAAAAAAAGAAAAAAGAAAATTTACCAAAAGGCAAAACCCAAAACACAAAAACAAAATAAAAATAAAAAGTAAAAAAGCAATCCCAGATTGATAAAAATAGTAAAAAAGAAAACAGGAAAAAATCCAAGACAAAAAGAACAAAAATTAAAAATAACACAACAGAAAAGAAGCCCAAAGAAGAGAAAAACAAAACAAAAAAAAACTATGTAGTAAAATTGGTCCAATTTATAATCCAACTAGTCCAATTCTTGGTGTTCAATTCTTCTTTAAAAAAGCATTATAGAGCCACAGACAGAAAAGGAAGGGGGAAAAAAAGTCTCTTTAGATAACTTGTAGCAAGAGATAGGAATGTCTGGGCATTCAGCCAAGTGTCTGGGCATTCAGCCAAACTTTCACTCTAAACAAACCGCAGCTGCCGAGAACAAAGGAAAAAAACAAACTAGCAACAATGTAACTTTCCCAGGCTTTAGACAGGGAGAAAAAAAAATAGAAAGTTATTCAGAGTAGATGAATAAAAGTGCTGAAGTTTTAAAAAAAAACCAAAAAAACCCACCACATTAAAACAAGAATGGCTTTCCCAATTAAATATTTCTTTTCTCTTAAAAAGCAAATAAATTTCCTCAGCTTTAGACTTTTAAAGACTTTAAGGTAAATCAAATTGTTCTTTTTGTAGTAAAAGCTTAAACCGCCGCTTGTACGGGAGGGGGGGGAAGAAAAACCCCTCTTTCCTCCCTTCAGGCTTCCCGGTTTAATTGAAGACAGACTGTTTAAAAGGTATTTAACTTCAAAATCCACATTGCCGAAGTAAAGGAAGCAAAGTCTCACCCGGACTGGCTGCTTGCTGTCAAACTCCGCTATTTCTTCATCTCCGCAAAACAGCTGTTAATGGCGGAACGCATAAATGCGGTCCGCCTTTCTTCCGTTGGTTCCAGGAGCTGCTTTGAGTTCGGCGGGCCGGCTACTGCCGGCCCGTGTTCCTCAAAGATTCACCCTTCAGTGGCCACCTCTCCGGGGTGGCATTCGGCCCAAACGGACCCACCAGCAGAAGAATATCGGACCTAAGGAACGAGCGATCATCTCCCTAGGTCTAGCCTCAGCGACGTCCCGGAAATCAGTCCTTTTTGAATCTTTTTATGGCAAACATAGCTTCGGCACATACAAAGAGAAGCCAAAATCTAAACCCTCCTACTTCTTCCCACAGTGTCTAAGCATATTCCCCTCCCTCATTTAACAGTCATTAATCACATTCCCCAATTAGTTCAAAGTGTGAGCTTTCCCTCCCATTCCATAACGCGCCATATCTTTATCTTCTCACATTTCATCCAGCTTTGAAGATGCTCTGCTGAAATATTGTTATGGCTAACTAGTTCTCAAGCACATTCTTTCACTTCCTCCCCCCCATACTATCTAATAGTGGCTCTTAAAGTAATACACAGGTTAAATAGTAAATGTCTGCATCCATATATAATGTCAGGCAAAACATTCGATGTTAGCAGCCTTGACAATCTGGTATATCCCGAATCTAGCAGGGCTTTTAGAGAAGTGCCCTTCCCAGCCTCAGGGAGGTGTAATTCTATAGGCACTGGCATGATCAGCCCGCTTACCAAGGGGTCATCCTCGTAGTCAGTGTCCGAGAACCCTTGGTCTTCCTCCGGTAGGGTCGGAGTCCCTCCTCCCTCTTTTGGTGAGGGGTCGAACTCCATGACCTCGGTGCTCCTCAGGGCTGTCTCCTTTGTGTCAGGCTTCAGCCTGGCTGTCTTTCCACTTGGTACATGCTCTCCTTTCTTGGCTGGGGTTCTTGCTCTGCATTCCGCCGCTCAGTGGCCTTCCTTCCCGCTTTTGAAGCAGGCAGTGGAACGTACTGGCTGGGGTTGATGCTTGGTCGCTTCTCTCTTTCCCTCTGGGGGTGACCTTTTCCAAACTCTGTTGGATCGGTACTTATTTCGAGCTTGGTTGATTTCAGCTTCCTCAGCTAGCATGCACCACTCGTGGAGGTGTGCGGGGGCCCCCCTCGCAATACAGGCATTGTATAGGTTGTCGTTTAGGCAAGGGCTATTCAACCTTTTCACAGATTGTACCACTTTTAGGACATGACAATATTCGAGTACCACCAGTACTTAGCAAGGTGTCAAAAACTGGATGGCTAAAAAAAAAAAGGGGGGGGATTTTGGGTTTTACTGATTAGATTCATTTGTTGTTATAGAAATGGCTAGTTTATAATATTATGGAAAAGTAAAAAGTTGAGGTTCAATGTTAATGCTTCCTTCTACTGCAACAGAGGAAGTCTGTTCTTTTTCCCTTCTCCCCCTCACTTTTTCCCCCTTTTTCCTCCCCACTGTGTCCTACTATTTGCTTTTGTATTTTTGTATTTTATTCTATAATGTAATAAAATATTACAAACTGTAGAAAAAAAGGAAAAAAGTACCAGTTTTAATTTCTTCGGTGGCTGTTCCTTTGCTGAATCACTTTCCCTTTGCACTGACAAATGTATGATGAATTTATCCATGTTTATTAATATGCACCACTACCAGCTAGCTCAGGGGTCTTCAAACTTGGCACTTTTAAGACTTGTGGACTTTAATTCCCAGAATTCCTCAGCCATCATGGCTGGTTGAGGAATTCCTCAGCCATCATGGCTGGTTCAGGAATTCCTCAGCCATCATGGCTGGTTGAGGAATTCCTCAGCCATCATGGCTGGTTCAGGAATTCCTCAGCCATCATGGCTGGTTCAGGAATTCCTCAGCCATCATGGCTGGTTCAGGAATTCCTCAGCCATCATGGCTGGTTCAGGAATTCCTCAGCCATCATGGCTGGTTCAGGAATTCCTCAGCCATCATGGCTGGTTCAGGAATTCCTCAGCCATCATGGCTGGTTCAGGAATTCTGGGAGTTGAAGTCCACAGGTTTGTTGTTGTTAGTTGCGAACTCGTGTCCGACCCATCGCAACCCCATGGACAACGTTCCTCCAGGTCTTCCTGTCCTCTACCATCTTCTGGAGTCCATTTAAGCTCACGCCTACTGCTTAAATGACTCCATCCAGCCACCTCATTCTCTGTCGTCCCCTTCTTCTATTGCCCTCAATCTTTCCCAGCATCAGGCTCTTCTCCAGTGAGTCCTTCCTTCTCATTAGGTGGCCAAAGTATTTGAGATTCAACTTCAGGATCTGGCCTTCTAAAGAGCAGTCGGGGTTGATCTCTTCTAGGACTGACCGGTTTGAATGCCTTGCAGTCCAAGGGACTTGCAGGATTCTTCTCCAGCACCATAGTTCAAAGGCCTCAATTCTTTGGCGCTCAGCCTTTCTTATGGTCCAACTTTCACAGCCATACATTGCAACTGGGAAAACCATGGCCTTCACTATACGCACTTTTGTTGGCAGGGTGATATCTCTGCTTTTTAGTATGCTGTCTAGATTTGCCATAGCTTTCCTCCCCAGGAGCAAGCATCTTTTAATTTCTTGGCTGCAGTCCGCATCTGCGGTGATCTTGGAGCCCAGGAAAATAAAATCTGTCACTACCTCCATTTCTTCCCCATCTATTTGCCAGGAATTAAGAGGGCCGGATGCCATGATCTTGGTTTTCTTAATGTTGAGTTTCAAGCCAACTTTTGCACTCTCCTTCTTCACCCGCATCAAGAGGCTCTTTAGTTCCTCTTCACTTTCTGCCATTAGAGTGGTATCATCTGCATATCTTAGGTTGTTGATATTTCTCCCGGCAATCTTAATTTCAACTTTTGATTCATCTAGCCCTGCCTTTCTCATGATGTACTCTGCATATAAGTTAAATAGGCAGGGCGACAGAATACAGCCTTGCCGGACTCCTTTCCCAATTTTGAACCAATCAGTGGTTCCGTGTCCAGTTCTCACTGTTGCTTCTTGACCCGCATATAGGTTTCTCAAGAGACAAATAAGATGGTCTGGTATTCCCATCTCTTTAAGAACTTGCCACAATTTGTTGTGATCCACACAATCAAAGGCTTTAGCATAGTCAATGAAGCAGAAGTAGATGTTTTTCTGGAACTCCCTAGCTTTCTCCATGATCCAGCGTATGTTGGCAATTTGATCTCTAGTTCCTCTGCCTCTTCGAAATCCTGCCTGTACTTCTGGTAGTTCTCGATCCACATACTGCTGGAGTCTAGCTTGTAGGATTTTAAGCATAACTTTACTAGCATGTGAAATGAGTGCAATGGTGCGACAGGTTTAAACCACAGGTTTAAAGTTGCTAAGTTTGTAGACCCCTGATCTAGCTGGTCGGCCCTTCTTCCTCTCTCCCTTCTGAGCTCTTTCTACAGTGTAGTAAGAATGCACCCCCCCCTCCCATCCCTTCCCTGTACCCTTAAAGACACAGGAATCAAGTGCAAAGCAGGAAAGGCTCACAAAATAAAGAAACACATAAACTCCGTTGTTGTTTTTTCTTTAAGCTGCCTCAGGCATGTCACGTGTCACAATGTTGCAATCCGAGACTGAAAGGCTCTGGCAATTGTGAAAAGCTTTAGCTTTAAATTAAGCCTGTTTACCTTCAAAGAAAACTTTCTAAAAGCCATAGACAGACTCAAGATAAGGGGGTAAAACCAATTACATTTGTTTAAACGGATTAAACCTTTCCCTGTTGTCTTTTTTCCCCCTTTCCTGCCCAAACCACCTCCTTTTATAGCCTTTCCTCTCCTCCCCCCCCTTTTTCTTCAGTTCACCTCCAGCTCTGAGCTGCTTCCGGAAGCGCCAATCAGCTGGAGCCAATCAGCTGGAGCCCTGCTGGCTCCTGGGGCTTCTGCCGAGCCCAGACAGTCCTGCAGCTGCAGCTGCCTCTCCCTCAGGCTTGGGTCACTTTGGCTCATTCCCCTCCCCCGCTACACTTCTCTAGGACGGTCGCGTACCACCTGCCACGTGGCAAAGTACCACAGATGGTACGCGTACCACTGGTTGAAAAGCCCTGGTTTAGGCCATCCTTGAAACAGCTCATGAGGATCCCAGTTTTGCCAGATCCCAAAACTCCTCAGTGTACTCAGCTACTGGATGACGCCCCTATCTCACTGTTTTAATGCAATCTTGAGCCTTGTGGTCAGCCAATGGGTCTTCGAAGTGTCATCTTAGGGCTGTCATGAAGCAGTTGAAGTTTTGTAGCTCCCGGGCATTTGTGTTGTGGAGGGTCACCATCCACCTGGCAGCGGCGCCTTCCAGCACAAGGGTGACCACCCTGACTCTGGCCCACTCGGGGATCTCGCGGCTGTACTCCTGCATGTAGGTGAGGACATGGGCCAGGAAGAATCCGAGTTTCTGGGGGTCTCTGTCAAACTTCACTCCAAGGGGGGGGCGTTTTGTGTTCATGCTGGTGCACCCCCCATCTCCATCTCCAGCTCTCGGAGCGTTCGCTCCTCTGGAGCCCCCCGGCATTGGGGTCCCAGCGGCGGCTGCTGCTGCTCCTTCTGAGGTTTTGCCTGCACCCGCTGTGGTGCTCCAAGGAGAGGCTCTCCCCCCCATTTGCGGTCCAGTCTAGTTGGTCGTCATCCCTCATCACTCTGGTTTGGGCTCCTCTCGCCTTTAGGTCTTAGAATGCTTCCATCATGAAGTACATCGCTTGATTCATGAGGGCATCCGCATGGTCAGGTTCCTTGTCGTTGTTGTCAAGCGCCTCTAACTATTTTCTCCATCCATGCTGGCGGCTGCCTCGGGTGAGGGTGACTCCCTTCGTCCTCCTCTTCCAGTCTTCCTTCTTCCTCATGCCAATGGACCACCTCGGTTTTGAGGTGTCCTCCAAGCTGGCAGTTTGCTCTGTCCCTTCAACGGGGTTTGCGTTGGGGTGAGCTTTGGCATTGTCTCCCCCCCAGCACTACAGTTCTTGATCACTGCCTTGGTTAGACATCTTTCGCACGGTGCCCATGGTAGGGCGGGTGCCTCTCTGGGTTGACCACTTTGCAGATTCTGCCTAATGTAAGGACCTGCCTCAGCTGTCCCCTCAGGAAAGCACAACTCAGGAAACAGGCTTTGTTTCAAAGAGGATCTTTTACTGAGAGAAAGGTGTTATGAGAACTTCAAGCTGAAAAGGTGATAACTGGCTGTTTCCCAAGCACCTCATTCTTGCCAGTTGGCAGGAGTGAAAACAGATGGCCCCGAGGGTATTCCCCCCTCCCTAATTCCCTTGTAGATACATCAAAGCGAAAGTAGAAACAAATGCTAGTAATACAGAAACATCCTCAATCCACACCAATGCATGCTCCCCCTCCCCTTCGTTATGGCAGCATTCCGAAGGGACCTGACAATCCCTGTACATTTGGTTTTTCTTGCCTAGGTGTAAAACCTTACTTTTCTCACCACTGGATTTCATTTTGTTAGTCTATTGAGATCCTTCTGTATCTTGAGCCTATCTTCTGGGGTATTGGCTATTCTTGCCAGCTTGGTGTCGTCTGATAATTTGATGAGTTCCCCTTCTATTCCCTCATTTAAATTGTTTATGAAGATATTGAAGAGTACTGGGCCCATGACAGAACCTTTGGGTACCCCACTGCTTACTTCCCTCCATGTAGATGTAGATGTAGATGATGTAGATGTAGATGTAGATGTAGAGAATAGAATAGAATAGAATAGAATAGAATAGAATAGAATAGAATAGAATAGAATAGAATAGAATAGAATAGAATAGAATAGAATAGAATAGAATAGAATAGAATAGAATAGAATAGAATAGAATAGAATAGAATAGAGCTGGAAGAGACCTTGCAGGTCTTCTGGTCCAGGCCCCTGCTCAAGCAGGAGAACCTATACCATTTCAGACAAGTGACTGTCCAATCTGTTCTTAAAAATCTCCAGTGATGGAGCGCCCACGATTTCTGAAGGCAAGCTGTTCCACTGGTTAATTGTCCTCACTGTTAGGGAGTTTCTCCTTAATTCCAGGTTGCTTCTCTCTTTGATCAGTTTCCAACCATTGTTTCTTTTCTTGCCCTCTGGTGCTTTGGAGAATAGTTTGACCCCCTCTTCTTTGTGACAGCCCCTCAAGTAGTGGAATACTGCTACCATGTCACCCCTATTTCTTCTTTTCTTTAGACTAGCCAAATCCAAGTCCTGCAGCTGTTCTTCATATGTTTTAATCTCCAGGCCTTTGATCATTTTAGTTGCTCTTCTCTGAACTTTTTCCAAGGTCTCAACATCTTTTTTGTAGTATGGTGACCAAAATTGGTTGCAGTATTCCAGGTGTGGTTTTACTAGGGTTTTATAAAGCGGTACTAATACTTTGTGTGATCTTGATTCTATGCCTCTGTTTATACAACCAAGGATTGTATTAGCTTTTTTGGCTGCTGCTGCACACTGCTGGCTCATAGTCAAGTGATCGTCCACTAGGACTCCAAGGTCCCTCTCACAGTTGCTGTTTTTGAGCCAGGTCTCTCCTAATCTGTACTTAAACCTTTGATTTTTCCTGCCTAAATGTAAAACTTTGCTTTTCTCCACATTAAAACTCATTTTGTTGGATAGGGCCCATTGTTCAAGTTTGTCAAGATCTTTTTGGATCCTGAGCTTGTCTTCTGGGGTGTTGGCTATTCCTGCCAGTTTGGTGTCATCTGCAAATTTGATGAGTTCCCCTTCTATTCTCTCATCTAAGTCATTAATGAAGATATTGAAGAGTACTGGGCCTAAGGTGGAGCCTTGTGGTACCCCACTGCTTACTTCTCTCCATGTGGATGTGGTTCCATTAAGGACTACATGTTGAGTGTGGTTGCTCAGCCAGTTATGAATCCATCTGGTGGTGATGCTGTCTATCCCACATTTTTGTAACTTACTAAGAGGTAGGTTGTGGTCTACTTTGTCAAATGTGTTACTAAAATCCAAGTATACTATGTCCACAACATTTCGCTGGTCCACTAATTTAATCACTTTGTCAAAGAATGAAATAACATTTGTTTGGCATGATCTGTTTTTGACAAACCCATGTTGGCTTATGGTTATAACTTTGGTTGCTTCTAGGTGTTCGCAGATCTGTTGCTTATCTTTGCCAGGATCTTCCCGGTATTGATGTCAGGCTGATTGGTCTGTAGTTTCCTGAATCTGTTTCCCCCCCCCTTTTTTTTCGAAGATGGGAACCACATCATCTCTTTTCCAGTCCTCTGATAGTTCCCCAGTGCTCCAGGATCCTTGAAAAATATGGTTCAATGGTTCCAAGATCACGTCTGCCAGCTCCTTCAGAGGTCTGGGATGTAATCCATCTAGTCCTGGTGATTTGAACTCATCTAGGGTGGACAGGTGTTCTCTTACCATTTTCTTGCATATTTTAATATGTATTCCTAGTCTGTCTTTTATGTTTCTGTTTTTGGTAGGCTGGGCTATTTTTTCTTTTTGTGTGAAGAGAGATACAAAAAAGAATTAAACAGCTCTGCTTTCTCCTTGCTGCCCATCACTTCTCTGCCATCTTTTCCCATCAGTGAACTGACTGTTTCCTTGACTTTTTTTCTTCTTTTTTTGCATGTTGGGAAAAACTTTTTTTTTGTTATTTTTGACATTTGTTGCAAGTCTTACTTTATTCTGAGTCTTAGCTTTCTTGACTTCATCTTTGCAGATTTGGGCTATCTGCTGGTATTCTGCATTAGTTATGTGTCCCTCTTTCGATTTTTTGTACTTATCCTTTTTGTCTTTCAGTTTATCTGAGAGATCTTTGTGCAGCCATGCTGATTTCTTCTTGGATTTCTTGTTTTTCTTTTTCAGTGGTATTGTGTTGTACTGGGCTTATATAATCACATTTTTCAGAGTTTCCCAAGCTTCTTGAGTTGTTTTCACATTTAGGGTTTTCATCCATGGAATCCTTCCCAAGTTCTAAGTTCATTGAAATCAGCTCTTTTAAAATCTAAGACACTATTTTGAATTTGCTCTATTGCTTGTGTCTGTATTATATTGAATTCCAATATGACATGGTCGCTCTCCCCCAAAGTTCCTGCAACTTCAACCCCCTCTATCATTTCTTCTTTGTTAGTAAGAATTAGGTCCAGTATAGCTGACCCACTAGTTCCCTTTTCTACCTTTTGGATGACACAGTTGTCAGCTAGGTTGGTCAGGAACCTGTTCAATCTCCCACTTGATGCAGAGTTTGTCTCCCGGTTGATGTCAGGGTAGTTAAAGTCCCCCATTACTACTGTGGTGTCTTTCCTACATACATTAGTTAACTGATTAGCAAAAAGTTCATCTATTTCTTCTGCTTGGTTGGGTGGCCTGTAGTATACATCTATGGCAATGTCATTCTTTTTTCCTTTTATATTAACCCATATGCATTCAAGGAGGCTTTCATCCTTGGTTTTATGCATTTCTGTAGAGGTGTGGTGATTTTTTACATATACTGCAATTCCACCTCCTCTTTTGTTAGGTCTGTTTCTTTTGAACAGTTTGTATCCTTCCATCAGTACATTCCAGTCATGAGTTTCATCCCACCAAGTTTCGGTAATGGCAACTATATCATACCTGCCCTTATATACTAGTACTTCAAGTTCACCCTGTTTGTTCCCCAGACTTTGAGTGTTAGTGTATAGGCATCTGAGTCCATTATGGCTGACCGTGGGTATGCTTTCTACATCTCCTGCTTTATATCTGAGTTTTTCTTCCTTCCCATCACTTCCTACTTCCTTGTTTGATTGTTTGTCTTAGGGTTTGTGCTTGGTATTAGGTCCTAAAGATCCTAAAGATTGGTCACCCTCCCCCCATAGTTTTAATTTAAAGCCCTTTGGGTAAGCTGAGCCAGTCGTTTTCCAAATACATTCTTCCTGGTTGTTTTAAGGTGCAGACCATCCCTAGCCTGATGCCCTTCATGTAGGTAATGCAGACCATGGTCTAGGAATTTGAAGTACTCTTGGTGGCACCATCCCTTAAGCCAGTGGTTCATTTCTAAAATCCTTTGTTCCCTCATTGGATGTTGACCTTTTGTTGGAAGTACAGATGAAAACACCACCTGTGCTCCTGACTCCTTAACTTTCTTTCTGAGCTGCTCATAATCTCTTGATATTGTTTTCAGGTTCATTGTGGTGTCATTCGTCACCACATGAAAGAGAATAAAGTGATAGTAATCTGAGGGGTTGTTTATTTTAGTAAGGTTCTCAGCCACATCTTTGATTTTTGCTCCAGGGAAACAACATACCTCCCTAGATTGGTTGTCTGGTCTACAGACAGCTGATTCTGTACCCCTGAGAAGTGACTCTCTTATCACCAACACTTGCCTTTTTTTTTCCTTGGGAAAATCTGAGCTACTTTTCTTCCTGTAATAGGAACACTTGATGATGTCCTTTCTCCAGGTGTCTGCACTCTTTCTTCCAGGTGGAGGCTATGGAATCAATTGCTCAGTCCAGTGGGGCTGCATTGGCCTGGGCTGCACTAGACAGCAAGGACAATGCTCTTAGTTGCTGTTTTCTTCTATAAGTGACATGTTGCCATCAGTCTGTCTCTAAAGGTTCATGTATAGGTTCATTTCTTGTGGTAGTTGTTTGTTCCTTGTTGTGTTCAGTTTGGATACAATCGTCTTCCTTTGGTTACAGTTTCTCATTTTGTAGGTTGAGTCTCAAAAGTGGCTATAGTTGCCTCTAGACCAGGGGTGTCAAACTTGCCACGTCACGTGATGTGTTGCGATGTATCGTGACTTTTTTCCTCTTGCCGGAGCTGGGGTGGATGCGGCTTCCACGTAACGCATCCGGCCCACGGGCTGGCAGTTTGACACCCCTGCTCTAGACCCTTTACTTTTTCTTCAAGTAATTCATTAAGTTTACATTTGGTACATGTGTAATTTGGGTCTTCTATGGGCATGAGTACATATATGGAACATATTTTGCAAATCACAACAGCATCAGTCTCTTTTTCCATTACTATGTTTCTTTTCATGACTAGTTCATTTTAAAATTAAAAATTTTAAGTTTTCAAAAGGTTCAAAAATGTTTTTTTTTTCAAAAAGTTTTAAAAAATTAAATCAAAAATTTCATTTCAAAATTTCAGAATTAAAAAAAATATTTAGTGATGGATAATACGCTGTAAAACAACTTTCACTTAAGTTTTACATAGTCTCCAGGCTGTAATCTGGAAGATTACAAGTAGGAGTTCACAAATTGTGTGTGCTTTCAAATCAAGTATGAAGAATATAACATTTTTAGCATTATCCACACAGAAAATTAACTTAGAAAAGGCCACTCCATATACAAAACCATTTAATTATTTGAGCCATGTATCTCTCATTTTAGAATTTAAGCCATGAACAGAATATACAAAGGTCAAAATCTGTCTTTCAGCAGAGTCCAGAAATCTATTGGCAACTAATTCTTTAGCCTCATTATATTAAGAAAAATGCATTTTCTTTGCCAAGGAATTCAAAATCCTACTCTAAGAAAATATAATAGAATTTACCTCTTGCCATTATTTTATTTTATTTTTTATTTATTTGTATCCTGCTTTTATTATATTTACAAATAACTCAAGGCAGCAAACATATCTAATGCACCTTCCTCCTATTTTTCCCACAACAACCCTGTGAGGTGTGTTGGGCTGAGAGAGAGTTACTGACCCAAAGTCACCCAGCTGGCTTTCATGGCTGAAGCAGCAGGATGAAAAACTTGACTGACCATATTTTTTCTGAGACATCAGAAACCTGGCTGATAAACTCTTCCAACATCTTCTCATTTTTACTCTTCTAGCAATCACACTTTTTTAAAAGAGTAAAAATGCTAAATTCAGCCTTGGTTAACACACTGTGTGGAGTTCATAGGATTCCCTGCCAGATTTATGGAATGTGTCCTGTGTTAGCTACTGTAATTCTGCAAAAATGAAGTTTGCTTCAGAAAAATATGTAGGAGATACCCCTGTGTGGTTTTCTCATGTTATTATGCCAACAGAATAAGCAGCTTCCTAGAGCCAGGAGATTGTTTATGTTTTTATTTTTATTTATCTCCCACCTTTATTATTTTTACAAATAACTCAAGGCAGTGAACATATCCAACACACCTTCCTCCTCCTATTTTCCCCACAATAACAACCCTGCAAGGTGGGTTGGGCTGAGTGACTAGCCCAAAGTCACCCTGCCAGCTTTCACGGCTAAGGCAGGTCTTGAACTCATGGTCTCCAGCTTTCTAGCCTGGTGCCTTAACCACTAGACCAAACTGTCTCTCTGGCTAATAGAGAGATTATAGATTAGCCAAACTGGCTAATACATCAAATTATATATTTGTCATAGTCTTGGTTTCTATATTTCTGTCTTCAGTACTTTCTAGACAAAATTGGTGTTTTCTTCGGATGAAACTTGCTTTCTTCTAGATTCTTCCAAAGGGGAATTGTTCTGCCCCACTTGGGGAAGACATTTTTTTAAAGTGCCATCAAAGTCGCACGAGGCTGCTTCCTGCAGTCAATTTTAATCACTGATTTGCTATGATCTATTGGAAAACTTAATGTCAAGTGTTGGGAAAGTTTGTTGTTTAACATCTTTAAACTAAAACAATTGAATTCTGCATGTAATAAATACTTTGGGTAAGGTGCCTTTAAGTTTTGAGAAAATATACCCAAAATACTGGCTGTAAACCACAAGGCAGCTCTTGACTATTTCAACATATGGTCTTCTGGCTGCTACTTTGTTGATGTTACAAACACCAATGTTAGCATAGTGGGAAATTGATTATGTGGCTCTGCTTTACAATGTTTGTATATGTATGTGTGTATGGGGGTGGGGATGTATGTATGTGCAGGTACACCTGCTTTGGGACTTGTGTGTGTACATACTTCAACTGCATGGGGGCTGAAACTCCATCCGTGGTTGTAACAAATGTAAAAAAAAAAAGCTAAACATGATTTAATTAACTTTTTTCAACTTGTTACAGCGGCGAATGGAGCTGCTGCAATACGGTGTAAACTGCAGCACAGTGAAGGGCCCTCAAGAAGGATGCATCGCACTAGCAACACTGGGGTTTGTGACATCCGGGAAGCAGCAGCTAGAGAGCGCATAGCACCACACAGCACAGCACCAAATGGTCCCCTCTTTTACTTTCGTTTTGGTGAGCACAACAATTGTACTTATGTTTATATATCTGTATACAATATGTTTGTCAAGCATTTTGACAGAAGATGGTTGGATTTCATGGACATGGTGTGTAAGGAAATTATAGCACAGAAGAGGGACACTTGCAATCCCAGAATTGCACACCATTTGTGTGTTGTCTCACAATGTGCATTTAATACAGAAATATATTCTCCAACTATATTTGTGGGACTATTAGACTAGCAACATTCCTGGGAAAAGTTGCAAGCTTCTGAGAGCTGGATTTTGCTCCACATTCCAAAGCCATCTCTGAAAGACAAGTGTTGACTTAGTCAAGGTTATTACTGCCAACTCACTTGCTACTTTGGGAACAGAGGCTGAAAAAACATGTGTCTCTGATATCAATTGTTGATGCACACATTGTGTTTTAGAGTATTCTGTGAACCAAAGAGTAGTAGTTTACTTAAAAACTGTGGTTTAGGAAACTAGAAACTAGTGCTATCTATGAACCTCATTATTGCTTCTCTGCTCAGTCTTCTGAAAGCAAGTACCGTATCCCAATGTAGTTCTCTCTGCTGTTTTCCATAATATACTTCCTGAAGGACAATTCTACATGGTCTTGTTTGGTGGCTCTATGACCTTTAATAAAGCATTCTTCTACTGCTACATAGTCCCTTCTCTGTTTATATTTGAGATGGTATTGAAACATGGCTGTTTTGAGGGTGTCCTTTCCATGGATTTGATGCTGATGCCAATACAGTGATGGACACATAAACAAGTGCATTCTTACCCTGGCTTTTTCCAGCATCATACAAAATTTGGATGATGTGGATGATTATTCTTCAAAAATGTTCCGTGTGGGAGGAGCCCCTAGGTATGTTTACAGCTTAAATTATAATTGGTGTAGATTTCTGAGTGAGTTAGTCATTTAGAAATGTTTCTGATATCCAGCTGTCCAATAAAAGCAATAACTGTCAGGCCTAGCCCAAGAACGATGTACAGGTAGTTATCGAGGTATGACCCTATTGGAGCCTGCCTATTAGGGTCGTAAGTCAAAACAGTTGTAGAATGAATTGGACTTATTTTTACAACATTTTAAAGCAAATCAACCAGGTGACTGAAGATTGGGCTTGCTGTTTGCCTTGGTTTGTTAAATGACCTCCATGATCATTAAGTGAACCTAGAGCAGGGGTGTCAAACTGCCGGCCCGTGGGCCGGATGCATCATAGCGAAACCATGCCCACCCCATTGCTGGCAATGGCAAAAAAGTCACGATACGTTGCGACATGTCATGTGATGTTGCGAGTTTGACACCCCTGACCTAGAGGCTTGATAATTTAATATAGTAGTACACACTAATCCTCAAAGCAAAGGCAAACAAAGTACTGTAGAATGATAAAGAACTTTACAGTATCTTTGCTTTCTGTAGATGTTGCCTAGTACTTCTGCCAGCAATCTCAAAACACATGCAAATAAATGCAGTACAGTAGAATGCAAAGGAACAGTCTGAAAGCAATCTCAAAACACATGCAAACACAGTACAGTAGAATGCAAAGGAACCTTCTGCAAGCTATCTCAAAACACATGCAAACAAACACAGTATAGTAGAATGCAAAGGAACCTTTTGCAAGTAATCTCAAAGCACATGCAAACAAATGCAGTACAGTAGAATGCAGAGGAACAGTCTGAAAGCAATCTCAAACATATGCAAACAAACAATACAGTACAGTAGAATGCAAAGGAACTTTACAGTAAAGTATGCTTTCTGTAGATGCTGGCTAGTATTTCTTCAAGCAATTCCAATGCAAATGCAAACAAGCACAGTAATGAAAAAAAACTTTTATCTTTGTAAAGTACTTACAAACAAGCACAGTAGTGTGTAAAATACTTACAAACAAGCACAGTAGTTTGAAAACTCCTCTAGTCCTCCACTCAGCAGCAATGTGTCAAGCGTCGGGGAAATCAGGAGAGTCATGTTGCAGAAAACCACAGGACTCAGACCACGGAATCAAAAGAAGTTGATTTATTGCGCAAGGTTCAGAGCAATATATTTGTAAGCACCTCTGAACAGCTTCTTATAATAAAACAAGTTCATATATACTCTTCAGAGACAGCAAAACACGGAAATGTCGCTTGTTAGCATTGATTGGTTACTTGGATGACAGCCCCCTGTTGCTATGCTAAAGCAGCTAAATATCTTGTCCCCCTCTCATGGATTTAGGTTACAGGTATCTTGCCAAAGCATTTAAATTTCTTAAGCTTTTCCTGCAGTTCGTTTGTGGTTAGCTACCAGCAAGAACGAGACATAGAAACGAGACATATGTGGTTACTTGTGGGAATTCGATCCCGGGGTCCAGCGCCTGCTGGACGGACCAGTGACGTACGTTAGCCTAGGCCAACGGACCTCGCGTTTGGTAGATAGGAAACACACGGACAACATGTTTCTTCAGGTTGAGTTAGCATGCGAGAGCCCAGAAGGATCTGCGTGCTTCTCTTTTATTGGCATTTTGACATCATAGCAGGAGGTTCATAAAGGGCGGGTTTAGCCAGGAAATGAAACTTAAAAGGCATACCTTAACTTAACTCAGGAAATGGAAACTTAATAAGGCATAAAGAAACCTTAACTTAACTTAGGAAATGGAAACTTAATAAGGCATAAAGAAACCTTAAGCTATTGAAATGGTTGCAACATCTCCACTGTTTTTATTTTTTAAAGTTCAATCTCTATCCTACTCGTAGCCATCATCTGCATCCTCCGAAACAGAAGAGGGCAACTCCATAAGAATGCGAGATTCTTGCTTGGAGGCAAGAGCCACCATGGCTAAGTCTGATTCAATATCGGAACAGTTGGAGTCCGTGTCAGACAGTGTCAGTAGGGCAACCTTTTCAAAGGGGTGGAATTTGGGTTTCAAGGGTTCATATATATTGTTTGAGGCAAGCATAACATCAATCTTAGAAAGATTAGAATCCAGACCAATTAATCGGTCCTTGAGAAATTGCAAAAGGCGTGAAAAAACACATGGGCCAATCATACATAATATAAGCAAAATTATACAAGGTCCTAAAATAGCAGAAAGCAATGTAGTAATCCAGGGAGAGAAATTAAACATGCTTTGATACCAGGATAGTTGGGAGAACCTTTCCTGTTCCCTGTCTTTTAATCGTTTGCGTAACTCATTCATAGAGTCGCGCACAATGCCAGATTGATCAGAATAAAAACAACATTCTTCTTTTAAGGCTACACACGTTCCACCTTCCTTTAAAAATAAAAGGTCGAGGGCACGCCTATTCTGCAAAACTACTTCAGCAAGAAACGACAAAGAAGTTTGAAGGGCAGAAATTGAAGTCTCAATGCGGGAAAGATCATCATCTATTTCTAGACTAAGTTTTTGTATTTGTTGTTGATTAACAATCAAAGCCGCAGCTCCAGTAGCTGCTCCTGCAGCACCTAATCCTAAAAGAACTGAAAGGGTTAGGGCTGTAACTATTTCACGTTTGGCACGTAGGTGGTATTCCGGTGGTTCCATAAGGGAAACAAAATCAGAGAGGGAATAATAAGTGATTCTAGGGACTAAGCGTACCTGAATACAAAAGGCATTTTGGCATATTAAAACATCCCCTGATACACAGGCTGTGGCACCTATAGAGCAAGCCCAAATGAAGTTGTTACCAGGAACAAAGAATTGGCCTTTTAATCTGGCAGTGATGTTACCATTGACCAAGGAGAAAAAAAAGTTATAGCCTGCCACGTTTACACTGCCCGACCTAGTTTTATCAAGCCAGACATCACATTGGTATTTGCCAGTGGTGGTATTAGCACAATATTGAGAATAATTTGCAGGAATGTTTCCCAAGCAACAACCATGTCCCATAATGGAAGTAATAGTAATAGACGTTGAGTTCCATCTGCAGGAGTCATCTTTTGTAGCATTCTTAATAGGTTCAATAGAGCCAACGGCGTCATAAAAGGGTGGAGTGGCTGATAAACAGAGCCAACAGTGGTCGGTTTGTGAAGAAGAATTAACAGCACTTTTTAGCAAAAAGGAAGAAGCATTGACAAGGTTAATCAAGGGATTAGACATATTATGTACAACGGATTGTAAAAAAACAGGTTGAATGCTTTTGTTAGGACCTATAGGAGGGGAATGTGGTGACTGGATTGTGAGACGAATGGAAAAAACTCCGCCGTCGTTTCCAGAACCGCTCCATTCTCTACCACCCCAAGAATATCCGACAGCCCATTGCTCTGTAGTCAAAGTCTTCCCTTGGGATGTGAAGGTAATGTTCATTGGATTTTTCCGCTCACCACAACAATGCAAATTAGAAGGGCAGGAAGGAGAAGGGTGTTTGTCATTGCTACGGGTAATGGCGATATAATCATTTGAGCGAGGGGCAGTCCAGGATATAGCGCCCGTAGAAACACAGGACCATGAGGCACAGTATTTATCCAATAAAGTGCCACATTGATATTTTTCCTCAGGCGTCTTTGGTTCGGGACAAAAATACAGGTTCCACCATGTTGCTTCTAGTGGAGAAGGTGTGCACGAACCTTGTTTGTCCCAATTGTTAGTTTGGAGAGATTTTGAAGCAAATTTGTTGACCCCGGTACCCATTTCGGCAAAGTCAAAATGTAAGATAGGGAACCAGGGCCATATTGTGTATTTGGAGATTTGGAATAATACCTGATTTTCAAAGTCACGAACAGTCCATGTGTAGTTGAGAGGTCGATGAGGATTAGGATCAGGAGATCGCCGTCGTCGAGAATGAATGATGCGTTGGTGTGAGCGAGGTTGCTTTATGGAATGAAAGTGTTGTAAGTGAGGTGAGGTAAAAGTACGGGCGGCCAGGTCTAGGAAGGAGCGGGGATGAGGAACAAAGTTGTAAGCAATTAAACGAGGAGACAAAGAAGGTTTTGCATAGCTCGCCACTGATGCGAGTTCAAAAGAATTTATAGTATAAGTACCATAGGATGAAAATCCAGACACATAATAGCGCCCCGTAGTCTCAGGGGTCACAAGAATAGCAAAAGTCATGTGACAAGGGTAATGAGCATAGGTGAGGGAAATAGAGGGAGATGGTGGTAGAGGAATGCCACGATTAGGATACTGAGAAAACACAAAGGGACAAAAGGATTGACCTCGGTCATAACAATGGAAAAGGGCAGTAGTATTGAGATCAAGAAAAGAAAAAACAGGACCACAATATAGGCTTTTATGAAAATTTAGAGGAATTCTCAGGTGCTTTGTCATCATGGGAAGGTGCAGTGTGGACATCATGGGGAAGGAACTTGTCAAGAGTGTCATCAAAAGCAGGGTCCACATGATTGATGCAAAAGTGTTGGACCCCTGGACAATATGGGTGGTGCAATATGCAGTTGTTACACCAATAACAGCACGTACATCCACACTCACAAAGGCAATGATGGCACATCCGATGGAGTCGGTGGGTTGTGTGGAGTGATGAAATATGGGCGAATACAACGAGCAGGGACCCACAAAACTCTGTCAGGTAGTTGAACTGCAGCGTAGCCTCTTCCCCAGGTGATGAGTTCGGCTGGACCTTTTCAAGTTGGATCCGGGAGCTGTCTGTAGTACACAAGTGGTCTTGAAGTTGGGACAACAGGTTTAATAAAGTGTCGAGACGCAGCAGACAAAGAAGGAGTGCCAGTGAGATTTAGAAAATTGAGAGTATACAGACAAACATTTAACACGTTTTGCAGTGCCGGGAGGTTTGGGGGGCATAAGCCCTTGGACCCCATATAACGATCTAATGCATTTTTTAAAATTTGATTTGCTCGCTCAACAATAGCCTGCCCTTGGCTATTGAAAGGAATTCCAAATTTGTGGACAATGGACCAGTGATGACAAAACTGTGAAAATTGTGAGCTGACATAAGCTGGGCCATTGTCTGTTTTTAATATTTTTGGACATCCCAGCACTGTAAAGGTACGAATACAGTGATTAATCACTTGTTTTGCAGCTTCCCCTTTTTGTGGGGTTGCCAAAATAAATCCGGAGAACGTATCTACTGTAACATGTAGATATTTCCACGGGGCAAATGGAGGATATTGAGTTACATCCATTTGCCAGGTATCACAGGCTTCAGTGCCTCTAGGGTTAACGCCCTGTGGGATACCTTTAGACTGTAGGGTACAGGTTGGGCATTGTTGAATTATGGCTGTAGCTTCAGCCAGTGTTATACCAAATTGTTTCATTAAGGCCTTCTTATTTTGATGAAAATAGCTGTGACTTTCCCCCGCTGTCATGGGAGCTGGCTGTGGAACTTTGATGACAACAGGTAAAAGTTTGCAGGCTTCGTCGGCCATATGATTCCCTTCTGAAAGAAATCCTGGTAAATGTTGGTGACTTCGAATGTGTGCTAGAATTAAGGGATGGACACGATCATGTAATAGTGTTTGTAGTGAAAGAAAGAGTTTCATAAGGACAGGTGGAATGGAGGGAGACAGATAAGAGTCAAAAATGTTGTGAGTGATATGGGAAACATATAAGCTATCTGTAATGATGTTTAAAGGTTGTAAAGAAAAGGAGCTTAAAGCCAAAATAAGAGCAGCTAGTTCTGCTTGTTGAGCTGATTATTGAGGCGAAGTTTGCTTTTTGTGCCATGTTCCATTGTATTGCCAAGTACAAGCACCATATGTTTTTGAACCATCAGTAAAAATGGTAAGACAGTCCTTAAGGGGTGAAGGAGCAATAGGAGAAGAAAAGGAAATAGGGATTGTCTTGACAAGTTGTAAGCGAGGATCTGCGGGCAAATGACATGAAATATGCCTATGCCAGTTTAATTTTTTGTCAGATATTTGAACAAGAATGGCAGTGAATAGAGAAGGTGTTGATAAAATCGCAAGGGAAAAAGGTGTGTTGTTCAAGACACGGTCGACCCAAGTGGTCTGCAGTATTGAATTTATATGTTGGAGAGTGGTGTGATGAACATCAGTAAGATGTAAAGTGTCAGCAGGGTGTTTAAGTATAGCTAAGGCTTGGAAAAAGGGAGAAAGAACAGCCGTGGTAAGAGAAAGATAAGATCGTGCCCAATTAAGTGTTCCTAAAAATTGTTGCAATTGTACTAATGTAGGGTTGTTTGGAAAATTGAGTTTTGGCAGCTCAGGTGTGGCCGCAGAGGCTAACATCTTATGTCCCAAATATGAAAAAGGTTCCAATTTAATCAAATTCCATTAAAAAGAAACAAATTTTCATGAAATAGGGAAAACATTTACAAATCTAAGCAAAACAATTCAGTCATTTCTTTTGGTTGATGGATGTATATGTCTAACTAAACAATTTAAAACTCAAAAATTTGCAAAAGAATTGCCCAACAATTACTGCCTCCTCTTTCGAGTAAAAAAAATAGCAAGCTGAAACTGCAAGAGTGGGCATCAAATTTCACATCCACCCCCCTTCCTCAACCCAGACTTCTAGGCAGAGGAAGAAGAAAAAAAAATAGTTAAAACGAACAGCTGCCCCCCCTCCTCTGTCTGCCCTTCCTTCGCTCTTAAAACAATACAGCCAGCGAAAAACGAAAGAGTCAGGAGGGGGGAAAAGAAAAAGAAATTTTACAAAAATCTCACCACCAAAAAAATTCACAGGCATTTTCAATAAATTCATTCACAGATCCTCCATAAAACTTTTCTCATGGAAACTCTTGCTATTGCGTTACCATTTTACAACAATAAAAACTACAATTTTACTGTTCCTTTCACAGCGTGGGATGGGTGGAGGGGTGAGGGCTAACACACACACATTTACACCAGCGAATTAACTCATTCACTTCCATTCTGTTTGCTTACACCATTTCACATACAAATATTTCAACATACGTTTTCCAAGCAAACTTTTTATTTTTAATTAAGGCCTTTTTGTTTGTTGTTATCAAAGAGGGTTTTGACCCTTTTCCAAATCTTGGAAATAACACAAAACAACACAGACAGACATATATACACAAATACCATTAAAACAACATTTATTTAGACATATGGCTTGTCCTGCAAGAAGCGAGAAAATCATGAGATGATTCCAACCAAACATGTGGTTTTTATAGGGCCCTTTAACCATCTCCTATTTTTCTCACCATTCCAAGTCCAAGCATAACGTTCTAGGAATTAAACATATATAAAACAAAACACACACATCAACACAAAGCACCACCAGACATTGTCTGACAGGGTTAAACTTAACAGATTACAAAAAGTTTCAAAACATTCCAATTGTTCAAAACGCATTGCAGAGGAGTGCAGTTTGAGTTAATTTATATCTCTAAATTGTTCTGAAAATTTATTGTTTGGTCTACCTCAAAATAGTTTGATGAAACGGAAGCATTGAGTGCGGTTGCAAAACTCTGCAGAACAGGATACAGGGTTGCCTGTTTCTGTTTTGGAGGAGAGAGAGAAGGATATAGTGAAGAGGGGGGTTCCTTTGGCTGTGCCGACTTTGGAGCGTCCTCCGCAATAGACACAGGTTGAGAGGAAGGGTCTGGGGATAGACAGTTGTTCCGTTAACTTTTTGCAAACAATTTGCCTTTCTGACTAAAGAGGAAAGTTCATCCACATGCTTGGACAGAACTTTGAAAAGTGAGGATCCGATACTCACGATGATCAAGCCTTTGCCAGGTGCGTGGTACAGGAGTCAGAGCAGCGCTTCCCTAGACAGAGAACACGCCGTGGAGTGAATCACGTCGGGGTCACCAGTTGTGGGAATTCGATCCCGGGGTCAAGCGCCTGCTGGACGGACCAGTGGTTGTGGGAATTCGATCCCGGGGTCCAGCGCCTGCTGGACAGACCAGTGACGTATGTTAGCCTAGGCCAACGGACCTCGCGCTTGGTGGAAAGGAAACACACGGACAACATGTTTCTTCAGGTTGAGTCAGCATGCGAGAGCCCAGAAGGATCTGCGTGCTTCTCTTTTATTGGCATTTTGACATCATAGCAGGAGGTTCATAAAGGGCGGGTTTAGCCAGGAAATGAAACTTAAAAGGCATACCTTAACTTAACTCAGGAAATGGAAACTTAATAAGGCATAAAGAAACCTTAACTTAACTTAGGAAATGGAAACTTAATAAGGCATAAAGAAACCTTAACTTAACTTAGGAAATGGAAACTTAATAAGGCATAAAGAAACCTTAAGCTATTGAAATGGTTGCAACAGTTACTTGCAACAGAGTCTCAAGCTTGACACTCATATGTGACCGGCAGATGAACTTGTGGTTTGACATTTTTCACTTCCTTTTTTCTTCTTCTAGCTAATACACGCATTTAAGACTTATGTCCTGTTTTATGTCCTGTCTTATTTTATGTCCTGCCTTATTCCCCTCTTTGAGACTCCATTTTAGATAACAATTGAGTCTCACTTTTACATTTTCTACTTGAGCATTAGCTTTTTCCCAGCAAGCGAAGATAGCTGAGCAGAAATCGCATATATGGATAGGCATAATACATGGCATGATTAACACTTTAGACTGGCACACATCTTTCTGTTTCCTGCTGCCAGTTCAAGATAGAGGCAGATAGCACCAATAAGAAAAAGCAAAAAATCTATCTCAGAACTCCTCTTCCTCAGGCACGTCCTCCAATCCCCAGGGTCTCATCCGTACATACTCTCCACTGGCTGGATCCTCACTTTCCCTTTGTGGGTCTGAGGTGAACCTATTTTCCAAGGATCCTTTTATCACAACTAATTCCTTTTCAACCCTGATTTCTTTCACTGATCTCATAACTAATTGTCTGATTAACGGTATAACACAGGGGATGAAGGCTAGTCCTGCTATTCCACATAACAACACAAACAGCATTTGTTTGACCCAAGCAGTTCCAGGTAACCACGAGAACCATGAGTCGGTTCCTTGAGACCCTTGTCTTATTCTGGATGCTCTTTCTTGCAAGTCCTTTGCCACTTCTCTAACCATTCCCGATTTATTCATATAAAAGCAACACTCTTCTCCCAAGAACAGACACAAACCTCCTTTCTCAGCTGTCAAGAGGTCTAGGGTACGCCGGTTTTGTAAGACTACTGCTGCCAAAGAGTCTATCTGATCTTGGACTTCTACCAAGGTTCCAGCTATCGGGCTTAGGCTTTGTTGAAATTCCTCAGAAAGTTGCTGAAACTGTATTGTAGAATAGGCTAGACTACCTACCCCTGTTCCAACTGCAGTTCCCATCCCTAGGATGGCTAATAATGGTATTACTAGGGGAACTCTTTTCTGTATATGTCCCATGAGAGGAACAGGGAGGGCTTGTTCCCCATTCACAACACCCATCTTTGGAAAGAGGTGTACCAGAGTGCACGTTCCAGTCCAGTTGGTAGGTAAACATACATACGCATTTTCTCCACATAAGAAAAAGACCCCATTCTCTTCTAAGCACACAGCCATGTTCATGGAAAAGGCATGAATTCGATGGCTGTTCTCGTTACTCCAAACCCCCAAGGTTCCTGCCATAAACATGTCAGTTAACGGCTGTAGTGGAGGTTTTTGACGAAGGTTTCTTTGTTCATCCCTGATATATGGAGCCTCAAGAAGATAACGGGAACTCTCATTTCCAAGGGGAAATGGAATACAGAATTCCTGCATGGGCTTACTGTAGAGCCAAAGTGGGAATCGGGGTGGTTCAAATTGGCTTGGGCACTTTATTAAAGTAGCATTTCCTTCCCATTTTGTAAAGCTCAGTTGTGGCGGAGTCGAGAAGGTGACCTTCTTTTGGAATAGGTGATGTGCAGAAGGAGAAATGCTGCGAGTTAATTTCACATCCATAAGTCTATGCCGAGGGCTCATGGTTAATTCTATTTGACATTTTTGCCAGTGGTTTCTTGTCTCTGATCCCACCAGAACGCCCTCCCTAGGTTCCTGACTCCTTTTAACACATAAGGAGGGTGGCCCTAGGAGGTCCACATTAACAGCCACAGGGCCAACGATGGGAAGATGGCTAACTCCCAGCTTTTCTAATGTACTATAGAAGTCACCATGTAATTTTGCCTCTACTGTGTTACTTCCCCATCTGCCACCCCTATCAAAAGCTAGGGTGGCATTGGTCTTTGCCCAAAGGTCTGGTGAAACTGGGACTGCATGATAGGCCGATGGGGATGCGGACAAACACAACCAGCATCTTTGGCCTAAAGTAGGGTCAGATTGGTTAATCAAAGCCTGACCTAGTTCCAGTATTTTCAGTATGTATTTCCCTTCTCTCAATTGTCGCAGAGGCCCTCCTTTTGTTTTGATGATGTCCTGTCTTTGACCCAACCCACGTTTTAACTTAGGGGTAGCATGCTCAGGCTTAGGTCCTAGGGTTGGCTTGGGGTGGGGTCCCCACCGGGAAATAAGACGGCGATGACGGGAATGGACTTGCTCCAGTCCCTCTTTGGTCAGTATCTTCAAAGTTTCTAAACCTTGGGCCCTAGTCCTGCCTTGCTCTTTGAGATCCTCAACATCCCTGGAGCCTTCTTCAAGTGTGAGAAGAGGTAATGGGCCATTCTCACAACATTTGGGACTATCACTCAGGGTCTCATTACTCAACATGCCACTTGCAAACATTAGCCAAAGCCATAGAAGACGCATGTTTGACAATCTAAAATGAGTCAATGTCAACTTTTCTTTTCTTTTCTATCTTACAAGCCCAATATCCCACTCAGTTTCACACTCAGTCACACCAAGGGGAACAATTGCAATTATGAAATTACCACATCAGGAAGATGGATGGGGTTAGGTGTGATTTGGGAAAGGACCAGGTCAGTCTTGGGTGAGCCACACAGCCGAGTCTTATTTGCTAAATATAATGCCCACACTCCCAAGACTCCTACTATACAACAGAGAACCCACTCCCAAGGTGCTTCAAACATAAGTGTCCCCAAGAGATACACACTGACCTTGGTCACAGTCAGTGCTTTTAGGTGCAACACCTGTGTCTTTGGGATTGGGATGTTTCCAGAAGAAAAGGTGTCCAATACAGCAGGTCACAATCAGGGTAATCAGAATCACTAAGGCCAGACTCACTGCACCTATGGCTATGTATGGTCGGACTACCATTCCTTGAAATAAATCTAACCTACACAACACACCACTCCTAACACATTAACAGATGCTTTCCTTGTTCTTGTCTTCAGCCATACGTAGAGGGTCAGCTTCCGGAGTGACACCAGTAAGGCCTCTTCTGCCCCGTATGTTGCCTGCCCGTTGCCGGTAGGGCAGTTATAGGGGGCGCTTCTTCAAGCGGACCACTAAAGGGCAGGCCTCGTCCTGTTCTGCCTCCCAATATTCATCAGCTGCAGGCTTAACTCGAGTCCAGTGAATCCAAGACTTGGATTCTAACACCTTTACTGCAAGTGGAGAACACATGACCACAGTATATGGGCCTTTCCATTTAGGTTTCAAGTTTTCCCCTTTCCAGTGTTTTACCCATACTTTGTCTCCCACTTGAATATTATGACTGGGGGTACTCAAAAATGGTGGACTGAGGGATATCTTGTATTTGCTTGTTTAACTCTCCCACCATTTGACTCACCCATGTAGTTCCTAATTGACTTAAGTCCCCTATATGATTTTTCAAGTTATTACTTATGATAGGGGGTCTTCCAAACATCATTTCAAAAGGGGATAGCCTAATTCCTTTTCGAGGGGTGCACCGCACAGACCAAAGTGCTAGTGGCAATGCATCCACCCACTTAAGGTGCGTTTCAAGGCACACCTTTGTCACCTTTTCCTTTATAGTCCGGTTCATTCTCTCTGCCCTTCCCCCAGATTGAGGATGAAAAGAACAATGAAACCTCCAGTGCGTCCCTAAGGATTTAGCCAGCGTCTGATTTACTTGATGTACAAACTCAGGTCCATTATCTGATGATATGAATGAGGGTACTCCATATCTGGGAATAATCTCCTTGAGCAAGATTCTGGCCACTTCTCGTGCCTGCTTGGTCTTGGTTGGGAAACATTCAGGCCACCCTGAATAATTGCACACTAGGACTAACATTGCTTTATATAGTCCACATTTTGGCATTTCTGTAAAATCAACAACCAATGAATCCATAGGATAATATCCCTTAGGCTGACTTCCTGGCGGAAGAATAGGTCCTTGTCTTGGATTAACCTGGGCACAAATGTTACATCTCTCAATTGCATGGGCACATAGCGAGTGAAGACGATTGATATACACAATACGGTGGAGGGCTTCAGCTAATGCACTCTTTCCCATGTGAGTAGTTGAATGAGTTTCCTTTACCACTGGCCAGGCTAAATTCTCAGGTACAAAAATCCTTCCATCTGGGAGTACATACCATTCTCCCTGCCTGTGTCCTTGCAAATCTACACTTGCCTGTAAGTCTTCTGCTTTAGTATATCTAGGACTCAGTCCTCGTGGCATTTCCAATGCTACATAAGCTGTCATGTCAGGGTAAGCTTGGCTGTCTCGGGTTGCTGATAACCTTGCTTCTCTATCAGCTGCTCTATTTCCTTGGGCTACTTCATCTTGTCCCTTTTGATGTCCTTTACAGTGCATGACAGCTACCCTCTTTGGTCCCAAGACTGCTGTTATAAGTCTTTCAATCAGAAGAGGATGTTTAATTTCTTTTCCTGCAGCTGTTAAGAGTCCTCTCTCTCTATAGACTGCAGCATGTACATGTAATGTGAGGAATGCATATTTAGAATCAGTCCAAATGTTTATACTTTCATCTCTTGCTCTTTCCAGTGCTCGTATGAGAGCCCACAGTTCTGCTGCCTGAGCACTTGTGCCTTTTGGGAGTGGCCCACTTTCTATGACTTTATCAAGTGAGACTACTGCATAGCCTGCATATCGTTCTCCTGTTGCAATAAAACTTGACCCATCAGTAAACCAATTATAGTCCACTGTTTTTAGTGGCACATCAGTTAAATCAGGTCTACATGAGAATTGACTTTCTATCACTTGCATACAGTTATGTTCAACTTTAGGACCTGGTATAGGCAATAGGGTTGCTGGGTTTAGGCCATTTGTCTGCTTCAATGTCACTTGAGGGTTTTGAATGAGGAGAGCTTGATACTTATAAATTCTGGAGTTAGTTATCCATAAATGTCCCTTTGTTTCCAAAACTCCATGAATTGCATGACTGGTATAGATTGTGGTTAGTTGTCCAAAAGTCAATTTATTAGCTTCCTCTATCAGGAGAGCTGTGGCTGCCAGAATTTTAAGACAATGTGGCCATCCCTTTGATACTCCATCAAGTTGTTTTGACAAGTAAGCTATGGGTTGTTGCCAACTTCCCTTTTCTTGAGTCAGGACTCCAAGAGCCATATTATTCTTTGAGTCCACATACAAATTGAAAGGTTTCTCGAGGTTAGGAAGTCCCATAACAGGAGCTTGAGATAATGCAAATTTTAAAGCCTCAAAAGCCTGTTTTTGTTCACGCGTCCAAATAAAGGGCTCTCTTTCTCCCCCCTTTGTGGACTCATACAGTGGTTTGGCTAGCAGGGCAAAATTCGGTATCCATATTCTACAATATCCTGCTGCTCCTAGAAAACCCCGCAATTCTCTCCTATTAGTTGGCTCTGCAATTCGGCACACAGCTTCCTTTCTCTCATGTCCTATTGCTCTTTGGCCTTGACTTATACTATAACCTAAATATTTAACCTGGGGTTTCACTAATTGAGCTTTCTCCCTTGAGGCACGATATCCTTTGTTCATCAACAGATGAAGTAATTGATTGGTGTTGTCCCAACAAGTTCTTTTTGTCTGTCCAGTTATTAACACATCATCAACATATTGGAATAGTACATCTCCTTCCTCGCCTGGCTGGAAGTCTTCTAAGTCTGAGGCCAAGGCGTTGCCAAAAAGAGTAGGTGAATTTTTAAATCCCTGAGGAAGTCTGGTCCAAGCATATTGTTTTCTCTGGCCTGTTACTGGGTCTTCCTACTCAAAAGCAAACAGCTTCTGACTGTCCTTATGTATTGGGATCATAAAGAAAGCGTCTTTCAAATCTACCACAGAGAACCAGGCAGCTGATGCTGGAATCAAGCTCAGGAGGGTATATGGGTTAGGCACTACAGCATGTACAGTAACTGTAGCATTATTGACAATACGCAAATCTTGGACTGGCCGAAATGAGCCATCAGGCTTTGGAATGGGTAAGATTGGGGTGTTCCAAGGAGATTGAATAGTTGTTAAAATTCCTGCCTTTAAGTATTTGGTAATATGGTCTTGAATTGCTTGTGTAATGGGGCGAGGATAATTTCTCTGCCGGAGACGAATAGGCACTGCCAGAGGCTTCACTTGAATGACTAGTGGTGTATGGTGACCTGCATGTCCTGGCGGATTATCTTCTGCCCATAACTTGTGCACATCAAACTCCTGCCAAGTATCGAGGACTTGAACCTCTTGGGCCACCCATTATTCGCCACATCTCATCTGGAGGATGCTTCATTACTAGTGCCATTTCGTCTTTTTCAAATGACAAAGTTGCCCCCATTTTGCATAACATGTCTCGACCCAATAAGGGAATGGGACACTCAGGCATATATAGGAATTGGTGTTCAATGTCCCTTCCTTTTAGGGAACATCTCAGGGGCTTTAGAAAAGGGTGACAATTTACTGAACCATCAACTCCCTGTACATTTATGACATCAGCAGAGAAGGGAGCCAATAACTTAGTAACTACAGATCTAGATGCCCCCGTATCTACTAAAAAGGTCACATTATTGCCCCCTATGTTCATTCGGACCAAGGGTTCAGGGGGGGCTTGACTTAACCCCGGTCCCCTTCATGCCTCAGGCCATTGTTCACTTGCGGCCAAACCTATGGCCTCCACTTGTTCTTGAAATTGGCCTCTTCCCCTTCCTTGGAATCCATATGGGCCTCGCCCCCTTCTTTGGAATCCATATCTTCCTCGTCGCTCTCCCTGGAAATCATATATCTTGACTTCTCGGGTTAAATGTCCACGGCCTCTTCCTCTTCCCCTACATTGCCCACGTCCCTGTTCTATTCTTCCAAGTTCAAACCTTTTAGGACATTCATGTTGCCAATGTCCTTCTTCTTTACACAAAACACACTGATTCCTTCCTAGGGTTCTGGAATTGCCTGACAATGCAGCTGCCAGCAATTCAGCCTTACGTTGCATTTTACCTTCTTTCTTCTTCTCTTCCACCTTCTCTCTATTCACGTAAACTTTACGTGCAATTTCCATTAATTGACTCATAGTCATGCCCAATGCCCCTTCTTGTTTCTGAAGTTTCTTTTTAACATCAGGGGCACTTTGTGATATGAAGGCCATAGCTAACATGCGGGCATTTTCAGGACTGAGGGGGTCAATCGGTGTATATGTCTTATAAGCCTCAATCAGTCTTTGGAAAAAGGCTTCAGGACTCTCATCAGCCTCTTGTATTATTAAAGACGGCTTGGACATATTCACCGGAGGCTTGGCAGCCTGTTCTAAGCCCTGAAGAATCAGTCCCTGATAATTTTGGAGAATTACCATGTCTTGATAAGGATCCCAATTTGGATCCTGTCTAGGAAACCGCTGATTGAGTATAGCCTGAAGGTTTCCTCCGGCCGCGGGTTTTAAGATATTACTGATGGCATTACTCAATCTCTCTCTTTCTTCACCATTGAGGAGGGTATTCATTAATTGCTCTAGGTCTTGCCACGTAGGATTGTGTGTCTTGATAATAGTTCCAAACAGGTCAACAACTTCTCGGGGTTTAACTGACAGGGGTCCATAATGTTGCTTCCAATTTAAGAGGTCTGTCGTAGTGAATGGGACGTATTGAAACAGAGGCTGAATGTCTGCCTGGCCCTGGGCATTCATGATTCTTTGGTCCATTTGGCGAAGTGGGGCCAAGAGTTGGGCTCTAGTGCGGCCAGCCACGGGAGAATGAAAAGAGGCTGCAAGGGGGGACTGAAGGGGTCCCTTAGGCCTGACCTCTCGGTCTGTTTTTGGCACTTTCCTTTGAATTCCTTGCACTCCTGCCCCCTGAACTTGAATATTGCCATCATCAACATTTGCCGGTTGAATTGGGACCGGTAGTTGCATGCCTTGGGCCATAGGACGATGCACAGGGGCGTATGGAGGAGGATTATCTTCTTCATAGGGTTCAGTCTTTAAGACAGGTTTGGCTTCAGTCTGACTCTTCATGACCTGAGATCTGGGATTTCTATTCATTCTGGCCACGCAGACCCGCATGAGTTCCACTCTGCATTTGCGAAGCCATTCAGGATTCTGTTTTACTACTACTTGCCACTGGTCAATATATTGGTATTGATCTGGGTGACCATGATCTGGGTCAGTAACAATTTGGTGGACTTTTGAGATGATGTCTAGATTAAAACTACCTTCAGCCTTCCATCCTACATTGAACGTTGGCCATTCATTTTCACAGAATTTCTTTAAGTCTCCTGGATTGGCCTTGGGGTCTCCATAATCTCCACTAAAACCTTTCTTAAAATTCCTCAACATACACTGAAGAGGTGTCCGAGGGACACTTCCTCCACCACCCATTTTCTAAAACACTGCCACTGACCTGTGATGCCGGACGTTCCAACGGTCATCAACAGGAACTGCAATGACTTAACCACCCACACAACAACTCTTGGGCCTCTTTAGGATGCGCCGATCCCGGACCCAGGGGGGTGATCAGGCCCCCTCTTCCACTCTCAAAACGAGTGGGTCTACAATTCCACAATACTTGCCTGCAGGCGTCTTCTTTTCCAACCAGCTTTGTTTCGTGACTTGTTTTGATTCCGTTCAGGTTCTTGGATCGGTCGGTTGTCCACCGAATACCCCTGCGGTGCCGTCCGCCTCCTTCTGGAGAAATCATCCGTGCCGGCTGAAGGTTTAGCGTGACGGCCCCGCTTGGGCACCGGTCGGTCCGTGCCGTCCTCAGCAAAATATTGCTCCAAGTCCCATCTTGGGTCGCCAGAAAAATGTTGCAGAAAACCACAGGACTCAGACCACGGAATCAAAAGAAGTTGATTTATTGCGCAAGGTTCAGAGCAATATATTTGTAAGCACCTCTGAACAGCTTCTTATAATAAAACAAGTTCATATATACTCTTCAGAGACAGCAAAACACGGAAATGTCGCTTGTTAGCATTGATTGGTTACTTGGATGACAGCCCCCTGTTGCTATGCTAAAGCAGCTAAATATCTTGTCCCCCTCTCATGGATCTAGGTTACAGGTATCTTGCCAAAGCATCTAAATTTCTTAAGATTTCCTGCAGTTCGTTTGTGGTTAGACACCAGCAAGAACGAGACATATGTGGTTACTTGCAACAGAGTCTCAAGCTTGACACTCATATGTGACCGGCAGATGAACTTGTGGTTTGACATTTTTCACTTCCTTTTTCTTCTTCTAGCTAATACACGCATTTAAGACTCATGTCCTGTTTTATGTCCTGTCTTGTTTTATGTCCTGCCTTAAGTTACCAGGGTCAGTGACCTTCACTGAGAATTGAACACAGGGAGCAGAAACCTTACAGTTTTCTTTCTATAGACCACTTGGGAGGCTTCAGTACTATCGACCAAGATGTTCTTCTGCTGTAATATTGAAGACTATTTTTAGCTGATTCAGCCATGTCCAACCTGGGATGAGAAATCCTCAAGTGCTGGAGGTTGTGTTGTTAATAGCCTCAAATGTGCTTGTCCTCAAATAGCAAAGTGGGAGGGAATTCTGTTGAACAGTCCCTGAATTGAGGTTTGGACTGAATGTGATGAAATTGGATCATGACTGGATGGAGCTCCTGGTGGTCCCATTGGAAGAGAAGCTTCAACTTGTCCCGCTTAGGGAGAGGCCATTGGGAAATGGCTCCATGAACGGGCAAGTCCATGGTCTTTGATATTTTTAAGGAGTCCAGACCTGGTCAAAGTTAGCCATATCTGTCTTTCACCCAGCTGGGGGGAGCAATTGGGCTTCTGCCCCCAGGAAGGAGGTCCAAGACTTTCACTTCACATAAAATGACAGTGACTAGTGAGATAATCCCTTGACCCAGAAACCTGAAAACACCTAAACATAACTTTCATTCCAAGAAAAGATCTTCCTGATATCAGGAGAGAGATTTTGACAGGAAAGGCTACTTAGACTTTCCTTTTGGCTATTAAGAGGGCTCTTCATCTGAAAATCTCTTGAATGGCATTGTTTATCCTGAGTCTTAGCTTCCTTCACTCCCCCTGGGTGAAAAAGAATCGCCCAATTTAACTAATATTAAATGTGGGTCTGTCTTTCCATGCCATTTGGAGTCTCCTGATTGCAGTTCTTCAACACAAAGGACCTTTTCTTGGATAACTGGAAGGGCCTTAGAAATATCTCCTTCTGACACACGACTCACACTCAGGTCCCATCTGTTGCAGCCAAAGATTTAATCTTTTTCAGGGACACGTTCTCATGATCTCACCTCAATCTCACTAGAGTTCTAGAATCTATGCAGAAAACTTTACTCTTAATAAAGGAGAATATTTGTAGCTCAGGGTTGACATGAGGGATCCTTGGTGCTGTCTGAGCTTTCTTGTTTTCTTGCAGACGTTTCATTACCCAAGCTAGGTAACATTATCAGTGCTAGCTGACCAGTACGGATGATGTTCCCCAGTTTGGGTAATGAAACATCTGTAAGCAAACAAGCGAGCTCAGAGAGCGCCAAGAAGCTCTCACCCTTGATCTTATTTCAGCAACATGGCAGCCATAGGAATTGAACAAATAAAAATACAAATCAAGAAAGAACACCTGCTTTAAAGTTGACAGCTACAATTTATGAGGATTTTTTCCTTTATATCTTAACTGGGAGACTCTTTTGAACTAGTGTCAAAGGGGAGCAGCTTTGCAAGGCTTTATGTAGTCCAGAAGAAACCTTTCCAGATCCTACTGGTCAGAAGTTTCCTTCTTAATCACATTTTATTCTACTTAAATAAATCTAATAAAATAACAACTTAATAAATCTTTGACAATAAATTTATTCAAAAATTTAATATGAGTAGATCATCATAGTCATAATGTATGAAAAGTAGAGGAATGCCTTTTAATACAACCATTAGGAGGAACCGATTGTTTGTCACTTAATGCTTAATTCTTTTCTCAATCCCTCCCTCCAACCTTATTAACTAGAAAAGGACTTTGTTGCAATGTATTATGCCAGAAGCAAAAGGGAGGAACTAAGGAAAGAATCTGCCAGGGTTACATCTCCTACCCCTGATTGGAAGGAGTCAGAGATTTCATGTTCACCTAAGTGAAGCCCAGAATCTACTTGTCTAATGTCCATTTCTCCTCTCCTTTTCCATGGATGGTGAGTCCTAACCTATTTTCTTTGGCATTCCTATTTTTTCTGCTCAGTCTCTGCCACAGTCCAAATGTGTGGAAAATTGTCATCCTGGATTTGTCAAGCAGGTGCGAGAAGGAGAGCCAGTTTGCTGCTATGACTGCGTTCCTTGTCCGGAGGGGACCATCTCCACTCGGGAAGGTGGGTGACACCATAGGAAAGGTCAGGCTTTGTGGAACTGGATTTATCCACAGCATTTTGATGAAAGTGCAAATTAAAACATGCATTGAAGCTCAGCTCTCTTTTGTTTATTCAAAAGGCACTAGAAATCCTACAATTTCAGATACAGTAGCTACATAGGTATTAGAAAATTATATTATCAGTTTTTTTTATTGTGGAATGGTTAAGCAACACATCTTGGAAAATATTCATGGAACATTTCTCAAAAAAATGGTACTTCTTGAAATGTAAAAAAAACAGAATATTAAAGAAATACTGGTTTTTGACTTTCTCAGATACAGAAAAATGCACCAAGTGTCCGGATGATAAATATCCAAATATGGACCGAGTCCAATGTATCCCCAAAGTGATAACCTTCCTGTCTTATGAAGAACTTCTGGGCATCATCCTGGTCTCTTTTGCTCTACTCTTGTTCCTAACCACAGGCCTTGTCTTAATTATCTTCATTAAACACCTAGAAACTCCCCTTGTCAAAGCCAACAACCGGGACCTCTCCTACATCCTCCTGGTCTCCCTCCTGCTTTGCTTCTTGTCTCCTTTTCTCTTCATTGGTCAACCAAGGAAAGCCACCTGCCTTCTCAGACAGATGGTTTTCAGCATCATCTTCTCAGTTGCCGTTTCTTCTCTCTTGGCCAAAACCATCATGGTGGTGCTGGCTTTCCTGGCCACGAAACCAGGAAACCGAGTGAAGAGATGGTTGGGGAAGAGCTTGCCCAACTCCATCATCCTTTCTTCTTCTGCTGTCCAAATGATCATCTGCTCCCTCTGGCTGGGAGTTTCTCCCCCATTCCCTGACTCTGACCTCCACTCCCAGCCTGGAGAGATCATTCTGCAATGCAACGAAGGGGCTGTTGTCCTGTTCTACGTCACCCTCAGCTACATGGGCTTCCTCGCTGCCATCTGCTTCATGGTGGCTTTCCTGGCCAGGAATCTGCCTGGGGCCTTCAACGAAGCCAAGCTGATCACCTTCAGCATGCTGGTCTTCTGCAGTGTTTGGGTGACTTTTCTGCCAACCTACCTGAGCACCAAAGGGAAATACATGGTGGCTGTTCAGGTCTTCTCCATCTTGGCCTCCAGCGCTGGTCTGCTGGGCTGCATCTTCATCCCCAAGTGCTACATTATCCTTCTGAGGCCAGACCTGAACACAAAGGAGCATCTTATAGCTAGAATAAATGTAAAAACATGAGGTATAACATGTGAGGTTGGAAAAATTCTAAAATTCCTTTTATTTGAAAGGAGATATTCTTTCCATTTAGACAGTATTCAGGAGTTAAAGAAAATAATATCTATGTGTTTCAAAATGGGAACATGTTGAACGACTGGAATTCCTGTAGCTCCCTTTCCTTTCAGCTCAATAAATATTGCTAAAGAGAACTTTGTGAAAGTCATTCAGAGGAATTTGCTACTGAATGTGACACCTTATAAAAAATAATGTGGGCACTTCTTCCTACTGACAGCAGCTAAAAGTGTCTGTGTGAGAGAGAGCGAGTAGGGAAAGAGGTCAGGAGGAAGCTGTGGGAACCAAGCACCAACCGGGTTGCCTGATCTTCTCCGGGAGATGCCGGAATGATGTGAAATGCCATGTTTGACCGGCTTTCAGCTGGGGAGGGAAATCTCTATCCCTCTTATAGAGTTCTTTCTTGATTTCCTGATAAAACCTCCTTTGCAGAAAGTGTTGAGCAGAACAGCTGTCTGGGATTTCAGCTGGGGATTGTTTTTATTTTGGTGTGTACCTATAAGAAATTTCCTCTGTATTTTTTTTCCTTTTCATCAACCAGAGAAATAAAATAGCAGTTTTCAGGCCCTTTAATTTCCCACTCTACAATTTGTACATAAAGCATTTCTCTGCTCCTCTTCCAAGCTTGTCTTGTCTGTGAAAGGTTGGACAAGTTACAACGGTGCTGAAAAAAGTGACTTGGGTCCATTTCTCACACTTATGACTGTTGCAGCATCCCCAGGGTCATGTGATTTACATCCAGATGCTTGACAATTGACTCACATTTATGACTGTCGCAGCGTCCCGGAGTCACATGATCCCCGTTTGCAACCGTCTGACAAGCAAAGTCAGTGGGGAAGCCAGATTCACTTAACAACCGTGTTACTCACTTAACAACCACAGTGATTCACTTAACAACTGTGGCAAGAAAAGTCAAAGTGGGGTAAAACACAAATTTCTCCCTTAGCAACGTAGGTTTTGGGCTCCCTTCTTGTCGTAAGTGGAGGAATGCCGGGAGTAGCCATTCTGCAGCTCCCCCAGGGAGGAAGGACAGAAATGAGGAGGATTCCTAAGCAAAGGGAGGCCTTGACTTAAAAAGATCCGTTTGTCGACCGTCGGGAATTACAATGGCAACGAAGGAAGTGATTGGGGACCAGTCCTCACACTTACAACCGTCGCAACATTTCCACAGTCACACGATCAACATTTGGGCCTGTGGCAGACGGTGTTTGTTTGCCACAGTTGCCGCAGTGTCTCGGGGTCCCGTGATCCCCGTCTGCAACTCTCCCAGCTGCCTCCCAACAAACTGAGTCAATGGGGAAACTCTGTCTCACTTAACGACCTCGTGACTTAGTTCACAACTGAAGTGATTCGCTTAATGCCCAAAGGGTCAAAAAATGGGCTCAGACTCCCTGAACAGCCTGCTTGCTTCGCAAAGGAGAGCCTGGTCCCTTTCGTGGTCATAAGTCGAGGATTCCCTGCATCCCGAGGGTTCTATGCAGGTATTCCTCGACTTATGGCCACAATTGAGCACAAAATTTCTGTTGTTAAGTGAGACATTTGTTAAGTGAGTTTTGCCCCATTTTACGTCCTTTTTTGCCTCAGTCGTTAAGCGAATCACTGCAGTTGATAAGTGAGTCACTTGGTTGTTAAGTGAATCTGGCTTCCCCCTTGACTTTGCTGGTCAGAAGGTCACAAAAGGGGATCACATGACCCCCCCGGGACACTGCAACCGTCATAAATACGGGTTAATGGCCAAGCGTCTGGATTTTGATCACGTGACCATGAGGATGCTGCAACGGTCATAAGTCTGAAAAACGGTCATTATTTCCAGGGCAGCTGCAGAAGCCCCTCCAGAGCCGCCAATCCCTTCATAGGCCAGGCAGGCGGTTGAGGAGGGTTTTTCCAATCTCCGGTCCAGGCCAATCAAAGCCTTGGCTGGTGACGTCAGGGGCTCCCCCAACCCCATTGGCCGGAGCTCACCATGGCAACATCCAGCATCCTTGGTGGGGCTGGACCGCTGGAGTGGACGGCCGGTTCTGTGGGTCTCGCCAGGGTCTCCACTGGTCTGGGCTTGTCCGGAGGAAGAGACGGTTCCCGTGAAGGCCCATTTGGGGGAGGAGATGAGAAAAGGGGGTTCAGCCCCAGCACCCCAGAAGGGCTCCTACCTGCCGTGTCAGGAGCCTCCCTACCTGGGACCAAACTCCCCACCCACCACCTGGAAGGTGCAGGTCTCCAGAGATGGACTGGGGCCAGCCGGCCGGCAACCATGCTTTGCGCTAGGAAAAATCTGCAGGGGCCAAATTTGTGATTTGTTGTTACAATTTAAGGAATGTGTGAGGCTATTGTCACTTGATAGTTTTAACCCTAATTTGTTCCCTCTTTGGAGATTAAGGCTACAATGAAAAGGAAATAGACAATAGAAGCCTAGAGTTGAAAGGGACCTTGAAGGTCATCTGACTGACTGACTGACTGACTGACTGAAGGATTGATTAATATCACCAAGATGGTGTTGACTCTCAGCAGCCACACAGATAGATTTTCCCCATGGAGATCTGTCCCCAGTCTGCTCCTTCGGGTCTCCCAACCTGCCCCCATCCCCACTATAGCTGCTTCCTGGGGATCCTTCTCTTCCTCCCTTTCCTTCACTTTTCCCAACATGGCAGACTTCTGCAGGGAATTCGGTCTGCATTGATTGACAGCATTTAAGTCCATGTGGACTCTGAGTGACCACAGAGGCAGATGGATGACCTGTCCCCAGTCTGGACTTTCAGGTCTCCCAAAAGTTCACCCATCAACACGGTAATCAAATCCACCAACCTCACCCCAAATTGTCCTCTCCTTCTCTTTCCTTCCACCTTTCCCAGCATGAGGAAGATCTCGAGAGAGCTGGTTTTCTCTTGATGTGCCCTCAGATATGTTATTTTGAAGCTGGTGCTGTGTGGCTGAGAACTGATCCGGATAGATTATATCTAAAGGGCCCTTTGGCAAGAGACCCCCCTGCAGATTGTCCATTGGTTTTTAACTCCCGCTGCATCTCATGCTAGCAGAAGATGATGGACTCCAAAATTGTAGGAAAAAGCCAGAGTGGAGAAGGCAGGTTAGCAAAACCAGCCCTGACCTGAGAGAGGATGTGATTGATGTGTCTCTCCATTTCTCATACAGGTTGGCAACAAGGAGGAAATGGTCATACCGTCAATATCCTTGGGTGATCTCTCAGCGACCACTGATGGTCCCAACCTCCAGGCTGATGAGCTGAGAGACTCCTTTGACTTCCAGACCCAGGAATTCCAGAGAGACGATCAATGGATGGAAGAGCAGCATGGCTGTCTCCAGCAGACACTGGATCAACTTAAGATCACCATGGAAGACCTGCAGAAACCCTGAAGAAGATCATGCCATCAGTTAGAGGAGAACAAATCTTTGGTGAACTACATTGAAGAACTCCACAAAGAACCATGCAAGGTCACTAGCCAAGTGTCCACCTCAAACAAGAGAAGGCTGACTCTGAGAAGGACCTCGAAGAGGCGAGGAACCTTCAGCCAGAAGTCAAGAAGCACCTCCAGAGTCTGCAGCATGAACTGGCTGAGATGGACCTCAGTTTCCCTGTGGAGAAGAGCCACTCCAGCCAACTGAAGGAGAAAGTCACCCCTCTTCAGAATATGGGGGGAAAACAAGAAGAAGCACATCCAGAGTCTGCAGCAGCCACATCCCAGCTCCCAGATCCACCTCTGGTCAGACTCACCTGGCCCACCAGGTAGCAAGGCCCCCCATCTTCTCCCAGGTACCCCAGACGGGAAACAGGACCACGTGAGCGAACTCTCCTTTATTGGAAGGGAAGAGAATCTGGCAAGGCTGAAAGTGCAAATCTCCCACCGACTCTTTGGAAAGCCTGGAAAGTTAGGGAAGATCCTTTCCGAGGGTCTTTTTCTGCCAGTGATGCCCCTGTGGGCTCCCCCACCTGGTCTGACCCTTCCCTAGGCAGCATCTTCTCCCTCTCCCCCCCCAAGGTCATTCAGTGATTTTTATTTATTTGTTACTGTCCTGCCTTTATTATTTTTATTAACAATACAAGGAGTTGAACATATCAAACACACCTTCTTCCTCCTATTTCCCCTCACAACAACAACCCTGTGAGGTAGGTTGGGCTGAGACATAGTGACTGACCCAAATTCACCCAGCTGGCTTTGATGGCTAAGGTGGGACTTGAACTCACAATCTTCTACTTTCTAGCCTGGTGCCGTATTTTATTTGCACAGATCATTATACTCCCTTAACAGTTTGTGGGAATGCCATGTCCACAGCCTCCATGCCTGTGACCAAACTCCTGATCCACCGTTTCAAGGATGTTTGTGATGTGATCTAGGAACACAATTGGCTTCAGGATGTCCCAGGTGGAGAGGCATTGAGACCACAAAGCTGGAAACTCTTCTGGCTCCATGATTTGGGAAAATTAACCCAAAAATGGATTCCATTGGCCAGATGTAATTATTTCCCCAAAAGACCAGGCCTGGTAATTGACTTATTTATTTTTATTATTTATTATTTAGATGTTTATCCACCTTTATTGTTTCTCCAGATAGCTCAAGGCAGTGAGCATACCAAAGACTCCATCATCCCCACAACAACAAGCTTGTGAGGTAGGCTATGGCGGAGAGAGAGGGACTGGCTGAAGGTGACCCAGCAGGATTTCCTCCCTTGGATGCGACTGGTAAGTGTTTGGGGGGGGAGGGGGGCTCTTTCCTAATCCGAATAGTCACAGAGCTTTTCTGTTATCAGAGATGGCCGAATTGTTCAGCTGTTGATTCTGAGCCCTTTGGAGAGTTTGGATAGACGGGATGCCTCGAATTGGAGTCAGACTCAAATGGGAAGTCAGGACAGTTTGAAGGGGGATCAGCTGTGATGGGTTATGTCAGAGTTTCTCAATCTGGGGCACTTTCAGGCATGTTTGGACTTTAGGCCAGTTAGCAAAATGTCCCCTGAACTGAGAGGGGATGTGACTGTGTCTCTCCACTTTTCAAACAGTCCTTCAGTCAATATCCTTGGGCCATCTCTCAGCGACCAGCGATGGCCCCCGTCTCCAGATTAAGCAGCTGAGAGATTCCTTTCAGATCCAGGAATTCAAGAAAGAAAG
Source organism: Azemiops feae (assembly GCA_023970755.1). Taxonomy (NCBI): domain Eukaryota; kingdom Metazoa; phylum Chordata; class Lepidosauria; order Squamata; family Viperidae; genus Azemiops; species Azemiops feae. The sequence goes on along the minus strand of JALGBA010000912.1, from coordinate 12,569 downwards.
AAAAACAGATGAAAGAGCTACACAGTTGTCTCAAGCAGACAGCGGATCAACTTCAGACCACAACAGAAGTCCTGCAGAAAACTCTGCTGGACAAAAGAGAAAGGTTGCACCATGCCACCACGACGATCCCTCCGTTAGAGCAAGAGAACAGATCTGTGGTGAAACACAATGAAGAACTGCAGAAAGGACTTGTGCAGGATACTAGCCAAGTGGCCTTCCTCAAACATGGGAAGGCTGCCTCTCCACAAAGCTGGAATGGAGGAATGCGGCCTTTTGCCCTCCGGAGGAAGAAAAGTGATTCTTCCCCTCCCTTCCCTTGACTTGCCACCTAGTATGCCAGGTCAGTCAGGTGAGCCTCACCCTTACCTCCACCCTTACCCCCACCCTTACCAGTCACTGCAGGACTGTCAGCTGAGCTGAAAACCCTCCCAGCCACGGAGCGTCAGGGCCTCAGAGCACTGAATAATCCTGGGCCTCCGAGTCAAAAACGAGGGTGGAGGTGACGGCCTGGGCTATGGTGAGGATGGCAGCATTGAGTCCCCAGGCTCAGCTCCAAGCCTCGGAGTGCCAATTGAGGCCGGGGGGCAGCAGTGACGAGGGTGAGGGCTCTGCTGTGGGGAGAGCAGAGAGTCTGGCCAGAGCCGGATCTGGGAGCCAGAACCGAGCAGCCGAATGAGCCGAGCAGCCCGCAGGAGAGGAGAAGAGAGGAGAAGAGCTGGAAGCCAAACTGGGAGCCGAGTGGTCTGCAGGAGATGCCTCGAGGCAGCAGAGACCCCCGAAGGCCGCAAGGCTGACGGAGCTGGTGGCAGAGCTGGAAGACAGGGCTGGGTTGAGGGTCTTGGGGGCAGGCAGAAACTCCTGCTGCTCCAGAGCCTGCAAGAGAGGAGCAACAGAAGGGGCCACCAAGGCCAACATGGGAGATAGATTTATAGGGCTAGAAGGGACTTTGGAGGTCTTCTAGTCCAACCCTCTGCTCCAGGCAGGAATTTGATACCATCCCAGTCAAATGGTTCTCTTGTCCATTTTGAAAACCTCCAGGGACGGAGCACTCAAAACTTTGGGAGGCAACCTATTCCATTCCTTAATTGTTCTCATGACTTCTAGATTGTGTCTCTCTTTAACAAACTTCCCCCCGTTTCTTCCTGTCCTGCCCTCCAATTCTCTGGAGAATAAGTCACTCCCGTCTTCTCTGTTGGAGCCCATAAAAGTACTGGAGGACTGCTTTCATCTCTGCCCAATCCTTACCACCTTGTCTCGGCTAGACGTAGTGAATTCCCTCAACCGTTCATCAAGCGATTTAACCTCTTGATCTTAAATCATCTTTGTTGCTCTTCCCTTCATGCTTTTCAAAGTCTGAACAAATTTTTCTATGGCAGTGACCAGAATTGGATACGGTATTCAAGGGTGGTCTGACCAGTGCGGTATAAAGTGGTACCAGCACTTCTCGCCATGTGGAGACTACCCCTCACTTATTGCTGCCTAAGACTGCCTTGGCCTATTTTGTCAGCTGCTGCACACTTCTGGCTGATCCTTGCCACTAGATCCCTCTCACAGTTACTACTTCTGAGCCAGGCACCACCCATTCTGGACTTGGGCATTTGGGTTTGCTGCCTAAGTGCAGAACCTTATTTTTCTCACCAATGAACTGTGTCTTGTTAGGAAGGGCCCAATGTTTAAGCCTGTCCAGATCCTTCTGGATATTGAGCTTATATTCTCATAATTCCAACAAGCATAGTGCCATCTGCAAATCTGATGTTCCCCTTCTATCCCCTCATCTAGATCATTTAGGAAGATGTGGAAAAGAACTGGGCCAAATGCAGAACCAGAACAGAACAGAACAGAACAGAACAGAACAGAACAGAACAGAACAGAATAGAATAGAATAGAATAGAATAGAATAGAATAGAATAGAATAGAGTTGGAAGGAACCTTGGAGCTAGTCCAACCCCCCACTCAAGCAGGAGAACCTATACCAGGGGTAGGCAACCTTGGCTCTTTTATGACTCGTGGACTTCAACTCCCAGAATTCCTGAGTCAGCCATGCTGAGGGGAAAGGGAGAGGTTTCCAAGCTGAGCCATGCTGGCTCAGGAATTCTGGGAGCTGAAGTCCACGAGTCATAAAAGAGCCAAGGTTGCCTACCCCTGACCTATACCATTCTCAGACAAGTGACTGTCCAGTCTCTTTGTCAGAACCCATATATATCATATTTCATACTTCCCTGCCTCTCCTTCTCTCGTTTCCTGATTCCATTCTCTCCTCTCCCTGGGTTCTGCCATACTCCTAGAGGGGAGGGGGGATGGAGCGCGGGTTTATTGCCTTAGCTTCCTCTATCGATACAATGTAGCACTTTGCCTTCCTGCCTCCTTTCCCTATTTCTACAATGTAACACTTCACCTTAGCTTTGTTTATTGCCACAATGTAACACCTCACGTACCTGCACTGTTTTTCTCTCTGAACTTTTTTCTCCCTAACCCAGGGGTAGGCAACTTTGGTTCTTTTCTGACTCGTGGACTTCAACTCCCAGAATTCCCGAGCCAGCAATGCTGAGGGGAAAGGGAGAGGTTTCCAAGCTGAGCCATGCCAGCTCAGGAATTCTGGGAGTTGAAGTCCACAAGTCATAAAAGAGCCAAGGTTGCCTACCCCTGACCTATACCATCTCAGACAAGTGACTATCATATTTCATACTTCCCTGCCTCTCCTTCTCTCGTTTCCCGATTCCATTCTCTCCTCTCCCTGGGTTCTGCCATACTCCTAGAGGGGAGGGGGGACAGAGCGCGGGTTTATTGCCTTAGCTTCCTTTATTGCTACAATGTAACACTTCGCGTTCCTGCACTGTATCTCTCTCTGAACTTTCTTCTCCCTAACCTAACCTGTCAGCTAGCAAAGGGGGGGGGAAGAAATACAACCTCCAGAGCCTGGCTTATTTCTCCGCTCTCAAGAGAACATGTGAAGAGCCGTTTAAACATCGCTGCTACGACCAAAGCCGGACCGATGTTATCTCCCCTTTCCCACGATGGACTTAACACCTGGGGATTGGCCAGTTTGAACCGTCCGGATGAACTATGGGGTGGGGTTTGCTTGGGGATACTTTAATCTATCGATCTGTACAGGAATCCCTCAGATCCTGTCCAGTCTGCCTGCCATCAGCTTCTCCTAATAAAAGTTCCTTTTGGAAGAGCTTGCTTCCATGAGTTCTGCTTTCTTGGGATGAGGTGTTGAGGTGGGTCCTGACACTATTCTTAAAAACCTCCAGTGATGGAATGTCCCCAATTTCTGAAGGCAAGCTGTTCCACTAGTTAATTATCCTCACTGTTAGGAAGTTTTTCCTTAGTTCCGGGTTGCTTCTCTCTTTGATCAGTTTCCAATCATTGTTTCTTGTCCTGCCCTCTGGTGCTTTGGAGAATAACATGACCCCCTCTTCTTTGTGGCAGCCCCTCAAATACTGAAATACTGATATCATGTCACCTCTGTTTCTTCTTTTCTTTAGACTAGCCAAACCCAAGTCCTGCAGCCGTTCTTTGTATGTTTTAGTCTCCAGGCCTTTGATCATCTTAGTTGCTCTTCTCTGATTTTTTTCCAAACTCCAATCTTTTTTGTGATATGGTGACCAAAACTGGCTGCAGTATTCCAGGTGTGGTCTTACTAGGGTTTTATAAAACGGTACTAATACTTCGCGATCTTGATTCTATACCTCTGTTTATAAAACCCAGGATTGTATTAGTTTTTTGGGTTGCTGCTGCACACTGCTGACTCATAGTTAAGTGATCGTCCACCAGGACTCCAAGGTCCGTCTCACAGTTACTGTTTTTAAGCCAGGTCTCACCCAATCTGTACTTGTACTTTTGATTTTTCCTGCCTAGATGTAAATCTTTGCTTTTCTCCACACTGAAACTTATTTTGTTGGATAGGGCCCTTTGTTCAAGTTTGTCAAGATGTTTTTGGATCCTGAGCTTGTCTTCTGGGGTTTGGGCTGTTCCTGCCAGTTTAGTGTCATCTGCAAATTTGATGAGTTCCCCTTCTATTCCCTCATCTAAGTCAGTAATGAAAATATTGAAGAGTACTGGGCCTAAGATGGAGCCTTGTGGTACCCCACTGAATATTTCCCCTGATGTAGATGTGGCTATATTAAAGACTACACCCTGGGTGCAGTTGGGAGAATCCATCTGATGCTGATATTGGTGGAGGAACATTTCTAGGTGCTCACAAATCCTCCACTTCATTCTCTGTTCCAGGATTTTCCCAGGTATTGATGTCCAGCTCTTTTTTCAGGTCTCTGGGAGTTCCCCTGAGCTACAGGGGCCTTGGAAGTTTCCACTCGGTGACTCCAAAATTAGTCTGCCGGCTCCTTCAGAACCCTGGGATGCAAACCATGAGGTCTGCGTGATTTTGCTCGGCCAGAGTGGATAGGAATTCCCTTACAAATTTCATGCCTATTTGGAATTGTATACCAATTCTATCTCCCTCAGTGTTGCTTTTCATATTTTTTTTCTTTTGCATAAAAAGAGAGTAAAAGAAGGAGTTAAGCATTTCTGCGCTTATCCTGCTGCCTGTCTCCTTCTGCCTTCTGCTCCCATTAGTGGGTCTCTTGTTTCCTTGACTTTCTTCTTGTTGCTTACATCAAAGTTTCTTTTATTATTTTTGGCATTAGTTGCCAGTCTTTGCCCATTCTGGGCCTTTGCTATCCTGATTCCCTCCTTGCAAATTCAGTCTAATGGCTGGTTTTCTGCTTTACTTATGTGCCCCTCTTTCCTCTTTTTCTACTTGACCTTTTTGTTCCTATACTTGTTTGTTTTTGCTCGGTCCTTCATTGTTTCATTTTTCAGGGTTTCCAAGCGTCTTGAACCGTTTTTCCTTTTAGGACATCCACACGTAGATTCCTTCCCAGTCTCTCCCTCTTCACTTATTAAAGTCAGCTCTAAGATTATTAAAGTCACTTATTAAAGTCAGCTCTAAACTATTAGACTACTTGAGCAGGGGTTGGACTAGAAGACCTCCAAGATGTCTTCCAACTCTCTCATACTGTTACTGTTGCTTGGTTATGTTCCCTGTACTCGATCAAGTATGTTTGGGGGCTCATCAAGACCCTCAGAGTGTACAAATTTCCCATTTGCTTTCCTCCCAGAGATTCTTATGTTTCCCCTTTGGATCATGATCTGTCTGATCTCTGTCCGTGTCCGTGTCCGTGTTCCTGGCCGGGCTTCCCTTTTCCTTCCCTGTGCTGATTATTCTGGTCCTTGGATTCACATCTGGGGCTGTTTCTCTTCCTGCCTGGGAGGAAAAGATTTTTAAGATCCCTTTCAATTTCACACCCTCCCTGTCTTTCCCAGCCTGTGGAGGCACCAGTGAGGGCATCAGACCCACTTCCACCCCTGGGCCACAAAGGATTTATCTATTTCTTTGGGAAAGATTCCTTCCCCAATCAGAGTCTGCCGGAGCACCATTATCCACTTCCCTCCCTGCTTAGGATCAGCTTTGGCAATTCCTCCATTCAGACAATAGGAAAAAGGGAGTTTGAACAGAGCCTCTGGGTCAGTCTACATTCTTTGACACAGAAAGTTTACACTGACCTCTCCAAAGTCAAATTCCCCCAGGCTTTCTGGACACCTCCAGCCATCACTCAGCTGAGTTGGCACTAGGGCCAGAATGGCTGAGAATTGGGGTACAAGGGACCACATACACTGAACAAACCTCCCCAGCCACAACAGGCACTTAGAAACAGACACAGGCCTCACAGACAATCCTAAATGGGGCCTTTATGTGGGGTCAGGAAGGCACATGGGATTAATCTCACAATACTCATCCTGTGGAGGATCCCCAGTTGTTGTCCTTGGTTGCAGATCAAAGATTGTGAATCCCACTTCTGACACCAATTTCTGTGGAATCAAATGCAGGACCCAAAAAAATCAATAATCAAGACTAACTACAGTTATTATTTTTTCAGTGTCCACTGGAGGAATTTAACTCCAGAACACAGCAGGACAGATTCCCCCACACAAAAGGATGCACTCATATTTATACATTTCTGGAAAAGAGGATGAAATGATAACCATCAATATGCATATCTAATAGATGATATAACCATGTCTATTCCTAATTAGCATGCATCAATGTACTTTCATGCCTACCCACAGTTACTATCCTCAAGAAAGAGATATTGTTTAAATAAAAAGGAACATGTTAGTTGCATTGTCACAGCAACTAACAGTTTGAATAAAATGTATTGAAAAATGAGGAAATAACTGCATTAACTTTTTATTTCTATCTTGTTAATACATTCTTATTCCTGCAAGAAATTGGTTTCCTCAAAATCTTTCAGACATCCTTTATTTATTTGGAGATAAATTATTGTACCACTCATGTATGGAGACTAGCTTGGAGTTGAAATTCATCTGTCTCATATTTCCACGTTTCTTCTGGCTGTAAGCTGTTCTTTTGTGTTCAGGTCTGGCCTGAGAAGGATAATGTAGCACTTGGGGATGAAGATGCAGCCCAGCAGACCAGCACTGGAGGCCAGGATGGAGAAGATCTGCACAGCCACCATGTATTTCCCTTTGGTGCTCAGGTAGGTGGGCACAAAGGTCACCCAGACACTGCAGAAGACCAGCATGCTGAAGGTGATCAGCTTGGCTTCATTGAAGGCCCCAGGCAGATTCCTGGCCAGGAAAGCCACTGTGAAGCAGATGGCAGCCAGGAAGCCCATGTAGCTGAGGGTGATGTAGAACATGACAACAGCTCCTTCATTGCATTGCAGGATGATCTCTCCAGGCTGGGAGTGGAGGTCAGAGTCAGGAAAAGGGGGAGAAACTCCCAACCAGATAAAGCAGATGATAATTTCGACAGCAGAAGAAGAAAGGATGATGGAGTTGGCTAAGCTCTTTCCCAACCATCTATTCACTTGGTTTCCTGGTTTTGTGGACAGGAAGGCCAGGACCACCATGATGGTTTTGGCCAAGAGAGAAGAAACAGCAACTGAGAAGATGATGCTGAAAACCATTTGTCGGATAAGGCAGGTGGCTTTCCTTGGTTGACCAATGAAGAGAAAAGGAGACAAGAAGCAAAGCAGGAGGGAGACCAGGAGGATGTAGGAGAGGTCCCGGTTGTTGGCTTTGACAATGGGAGTTTTTCGGTATTTAATGAAGATTATTAAAACAAGTCCTGTTTTTAGGAAGAAGAGTAGAGAAAAAAACACCAGAATGATGCCCAGAAGTTCTTCAAAAGACAGGAAGGTTATAACTTTGAGCATACATTGGACTCTGTCCTTATTTGGATATTTATCATCTGTACACTTGGTGCATTTTTCCATATCTGAGAAAGAGAAAAGGCAATATTTCTTCAACATTCTGTCCTTTTCATTTCAGAAAATATCTTCTTGGGATAACAGCTGACACCAGGAGCATTTTCCAAGATGCATTTCTTAATGACCCCACAGAAAGAAAATAAGAAAATCATTTTCTAAACAATATAAACCTAAGATCTATGAGACTGGTGGAAGTCCTAGGCCTGAATGATTTTCTGTGTAATGTGCAGAATCTTCATAGTATCTGATCTTCATACAATCTTCATAGTAACCTGATTATTAGAGGTAAATAACAAATCAGTTAATCTTTCTAGGCACACTTCCTGGGTCTTTCCAGATGGTATTTCTTAATATACTGAACCCAGAGGATGCCTATCTTGTGAGATCTACTTGTCTGGCAGAGAAAGCTTGTCCTGTAAATAATCTGGAATGCCTACTAGAGCAGTTCTAATAGAAGCATAATGAGGTGCACCCATAATTGCTCCAACCACCTCTTTGTGGACAAGATCTTCTCAGTGATCCAAAAAAGGGGAAGCTCACATAGAATGCATTGCAATAATCCTTCTTGGAGGTGCACCTAAGACAATTTTTCAAGTTTCAAACAACTCAGAAGTTTCTAGAAAGGTGAACTTGGACACTTAAAACCACATCCAAACTTAAAAGCAGTAGAGATATTTTCTCTGGCAGTAGTAAAGCTTGCCAAATCTGCCACATCCACATGTACTTTCCTCAAAATATTCTGGATGGATCCAGTTCCACAAGGCCCTCCCTTTTCTTTAGTGTCACCCACCTTCCTGAGTGGAGATGGTTCCCTCTGGACAAGGAATGCAGTCATAGCAGCAAACTGGCTCTCCTTCTCGAGCCCTCTTGACAAATCCAGGATGACAACTTTCCACACACTTGGACTGAGGCAGGGACTAAGCAGAAAAAAATAGGGGTGCAAAAGAAAATGTGTTAGGAAAATGCATGCATGCATGGAAAATGGGGGTAGAAATGGACATTAGATAAGTAGACTCTGGGATTCACTTAGGTAAATATGAAATCTCTGACTCATCCCAAACAGATGTAGAAATTATAACTGGTGGCAGATTCTTTGTTTAGTTCCTCCCTTTTGCTTCTGGTATTTAGCGTTGCAATAAAGGATTTTCCTGTTTAACAAAGGCTGGAAGGATGGAATTCAGAAAAGATTTAAGCATTCAGTGGCAACCAATCGGTTCCTCCTCATGCTCTTATTAACACACATAGGCATGATTAGCCCTATTAACACGCATTTCTCCATTCTTCATACAGCCGTGAGTTTAAAATAAGATGATTTATTTGTATTAAATTTGAAAATAAACTTTAGTATAAAAGATTTAGTAACCTTTATTCTATATGTTTGATTAAAAGAGAATAAAAGTGTGATGAAGAAGGAAATCTCTGACCAATATGATCCAGAAAAGAATTATTTTGGACTATATAAAAACTGCAAAGCTGCTTCCCTTTGAAAATAGTCCAAAATCATCTCCTAGTTAACACATAAAATTAGGGCTGTCAAGTTTAAAGGAAATGTTCTTTCTTGATTTGCACATTTATTTCTTCAATTTATATGGCTGCCATGCTGATGGTCTAAGACTAACATTGACTGCCCAGTTTCTACAACTGGAGTGGGATGAGGTGGAGTTGAGGTCATGAAAACGTGCCCCTCAAAAAGACATGCATATTTTGCTGCAACACGTGGGACATACATAAGTATGAATCCTGTGTCATAAAGGGACATTTCAAAGCTCCAGGCTAAGCATCCAACAGCCTTTCTGTTGAAGAACTAAAATTAGGGGTCACCAACAGGCATGGAAAGAAAGGCCCAAATTTATTATTAGTTAAATTTGGAGACTCCTTTTTTCTCCCCAGAGAGACTGAAGGGGGCTGACAATGGCATTCTGGGGGGTTTTCAGATGAAGACCCTCTTACAAGCCAGGAGCAGAACCTGCCCTTTCAGGGAACAGTTTTCCCCAAGCAGGACAAGATGAAGCTTATTTCCCAAAGGGACCAAAAGGACCTCCATCCAAGCCTGAATCAATTTCATCTGAGTCAGTCCAAACCTGAATTCATGGATTTATCAACAGAATTGCTTTCTTCTTTGCTATTTGCATACAAGGAACGAACAAACCCGAAGCTATTAGCAACACATTCCCCAGTCCTGGTGGGTTTCTCACCAGTTTGATGGAGATACTAAACTCTAGCTGGTTCATAAAATGGGATAATATTGAAGCTTCCCAAGCAGTCTAAGAAGATGATCAGGTTTCTACTCCTCAGATTCAGTTCTCAGTGAAGGTCAACCACCTTGGGGACCAGGCTCAGCCCATTTGAAATGGATCCACAGACTTTGGAAAAGAGAAAAAAGACACCAAAATTTCACCCACCTTGTTGAGCAACTTTAGCTGTGAAAGAACCTCTTGAATGATAATAAGTTTCTGTCTTTCAAACGTCCCCAGAATCTCTACCCTGGGATCTTCCTTGGGGAGAACCAAGAAGGTTTTGATGCCCAGATCTGCTGCTAACTCTCCATTTTGGTCCAAGTACAGTTTCCTCTGAGAAATATTCCAAAACTCATTCTTCTCCAGAAAGGGATGAAACTGTATTGAATCATCCATGAATTTTAAAAGCACAAAACTTCATTTCTTATCCCAAATTTGAATCTTTCTTCTACAGTTCTCTAACTAGCATATATGCTTAATTAGGAGAACAAATATTGCCACTATCTTCATAAGTGAACAAAAAAGATTAAAAATACTCAACCATATACTGACAAAATTCTGTATCTATTGAGAAAATATAACAGACACAATTGGTCTAGTATTGGTAACATTCTAGAACAGGTGATAAATAAATTGAAGAACAGAAAAAAGAGATTATTTTTAAAGTCTTTGCAACCATCAAGTTGATTCCCAGAAAGCCTGGATTTGTCAAGAACAAAGTTGCCAGGCTAATCTTCTCCCTGGTAATCCAGATGGGGAAACACAACCAGATGTGCTAATCCTACTTTATTTTAATGCTACATTAACAGAATTTAGTAAGTCTGAAAGTACAAATCGCCCACCAATTCTTTTCTTACCCTGAAAAGTTAGGGAGGGGCCTTTCTGAGTGTGGGAACCGGCAAGATATCTGAATGATCTGACCTTCCCAAAACAAAGAATAGCTTTCTTCAGAGCCAGATTTAACATTCTTCCCTCAGCACTCCTCCAGGGCAGGTATAAGAGAACACCAATAGCAGAACGGGTATGTATATGTGGTAAAGGAGAAGTCGAAGACATCTCACATGTTTTATTGTACTGTGAGTTATACCGAGTTTATAGGTCAGCATATATTCTTCCCTTATTAGAGAGATTGCCAGGGAGGGCAGACAATTTTTATGTAGGCTTTCTCCTCCAGGACTCAAACCCTTCCATCACGCATGCAGTGGCAAAATACTGTGTTGCAGCAATGTCCACAAGAAAAAAATTGGTTACAGATTTATAGCCGTCAACTTGTGCCAATTTTTTGGAGATATCTCTAATAATTTTTGGAACATTACATTTACTCGCACACTTATCGGCTTTCCACTCACGTAAACTAGGGAGTGACCCTAACATTTTGAGAACATGTATTTTTTTAGCAGGGATGGTATTATTTATTATTAATGTCAGTACTATTTTTATTTTATTTTTTTTCTTAATATATTGTAAAAAGTGATGTCTATTGCTGGTCTATGACCGTAATAAAGTTATTATTATTATGATAACTCTCTGTGATGGAAGATTTGATGAAAGATTTATAAGAATTTTCAGGTAAATATAATTTGATCTGATTTAAACATTACCAAGTTTCCAGAAAAATATTTTTGATTTCCTCACAGTGCATGAGTAAAACGTAGTAGAAAAATATCTGACTTTTAAGACTTGATAAACTATAGTATCTCATAAAATAATGTTAATGATGCATTGCATGAAGGAACATGCCAGGCTTGATAAGAATATAAGGGAGACAGTTTGGTCTAGTGGTTAAGGCACAGGGCTAAAAAGCAAGAGGCTGTGAGTTCAAGTCCCACGTTGGTCATGGAAACCAGCTGGGTGATTTGGGGCTGGTCACTCACAGGGTTGTTGTTGTGGGGGAAATGAGCACAACTACTCCTTGGTGCTCAGCCTGGAAACTTACTCCTCTTTTACTCCTCTGGAAAGGGTGCAATCCAAATTCCTAGGAGCCATATTTCAGGTAGCACCTTGCGTCCCAAATTTAGCACTAAGGAGGGAGGCCGAACTAGCCAAAATCGAGAGAGGTGCAGAAATTTATCTTTTTGCACTTTGGATAAAACTACTCTTTTCCCCTACAGGTTTGAGTTCTCTCCTTACAGAAGACAATTTTGAATCAGGATAGTTCAAGGCCATCTTACAAAAACTCCGGTATCTCAGCTTCTCCAGGGAAGGGTTAGGGTTAGGGTTAGGAGTTAGTTCACTTAGTGAACTCAAACAAGGGATCAAAGATCTGGAAATCCAACAAGATTGGGGTGCTCTTCCCAGGAATGTTTATTTGAGCAGTCAAACTCCCCCTTTAAAAGCAGCGAGATATTTATATCGAATAACCATGCCCCAAATCCCGAAGGGCACTAAGCTTAGCGTGCTGCAATGCAATTCCCACAGCCATTTTAGAAGGGCCGATACAAAGAAATAGCGTATGAGCTGAGACCGGGTCCCTGTGGACAAGGGGCCACTGAAACTGCAGCTCAGGTCCTGCTATGCTGCATCTTCTATAAGGACTCATGGATTCACTTTATAAGAAGACCTCTCCTAATAAAATATCTGGGAAATACGGACCTCTTTTATGTGCAATTCCAGTTATCAGATCAATATGAAGTAGATTCTCTGAATGGGGCCAAATTCTGTTATGCTGTATGCAAATTTAGGCAGACTCTAACTGCCCATTGATTGTCTTTCATTTTTATATTATTATTATTATTATTATTATTATTATTATTATTATTATTATTATTATTATTATTATTATTATTATTATTATTATTATTATTATTATTATTATTATTATTATTATTATTATTATTATTATTATTGCTTCTATTTGCAATGCTGAACTGTGACTGTAAGAAAAATTGATTGGTTGAAGGAGTAAGTTGTGTTGGATACATTTGCCACCTTGAGTTATTTCTAAATAAATAAATACATGTTTATGAAATGACCTCAAAATCGTACTTGACTGCAAACTGAAAGTGGGTCTTGAGAGAAGACAAGGAGAAGATTA
>JALGBA010000911.1:0-17223 GCA_023970755.1 Azemiops feae | reverse complement strand
GTTGTTTTCCGGCTCTGAGCTTTCCCTGTGGAGATAGCCCAAGGCGTATCTCGCAATTGATAAAAATCCCATTGAGCCAGAAAAGTTAATTTTTCAGACAGAGCACAAATTTGAAAAAGAAAGACATATACAGGTTCCACTGAGAAGGGGAAGCTGAAAAACCAGTTGTTTTCCAGCTCTGAACTTTCCCTGTGGAGATAGCCCAAGGCGTATCTCGCAATTTGTAAAAATCCCATTCAGCCAGAAAAGTCAATTTTTCAGACAGAGCTCAAATTTGAAAAAGAAAGACATATGCAGGTTCCACTGAGATGGGGAAGCTGAAAAACCAGTTGTTTTCCAGCTCTGAGCTTTCCCTGTGGAGATAGCCCAAGGCGTATCTCGCAATTGGTAAAAGTCCCATTCAGCCAGAAAAGTCAATTTTTCAGACAGAGCTCAGATTTGAAAAAGAAACACATATGCAGGTTCCACTCAGATGGGGAAGCTGAAAAACCAGTTTTTTTCGATATGTGAGCTTTCACTGAGGAGTTAGCCCAAGGCGTACCTTGCAATTGTTGGTAAAAAATCCATTCAGCCAGAAAATTAAATTTTTCAGACAGAGCTCAGATTTGAAAAAGAAACACATATGCAGGTTCCACTCAGACGGGGAAGCTGAAATACCAGTTGTTTTCCGGCTCTGAGCTTTCCCTGTGGAGATAGCCCAAGGCGTATCTCGCAATTGATAAAAATCCCATTGAGCCAGAAAAGTTAATTTTTCAGACAGAGCACAAATTTGAAAAAGAAAGACATATACAGGTTCCACTGAGAAGGGGAAGCTGAAAAACCAGTTGTTTTCCAGCTCTGAGCTTTCCCTGTGGAGATAGCCCAAGGCGTATCTCGCAATTGATAAAAATCCCATTGAGCCAGAAAAGTTAATTTTTCAGACAGAGCTCAATTTGAAAAAAGAAAGACATATGCAGGTTCCACTGAGATTGGGGGAAGCTGAAAAAACCAGTTGTTTTCCACCTCTGAGCTTCCCCTGTGGAGAGAGCCCAAGGCGTATCTCGCAATTGGGTAAAAAATCCCATTAAGCCAAGAAAGTCAATTTTCAGGACAGAGCTCAAATTTGAAAAAAAACAGACTAGGGCAGGTTTCCACTGAGATGGGGAAGCTGAAAAACCAGTTGTTTTCCAGCTCTGAGCTTTCCCTGTGGAGATAGCCCAAGGCGTATCTCGCAATTGGTAAAAGTCCCATTCAGCCAGAAAAGTCAATTTTTCAGACAGAGCTCAGATTTGAAAAAGAAACACATATGCAGGTTCCACTCAGATGGGGAAGCTGAAAAACCAGTTTTTTTCGATATGTGAGCTTTCCCTGAGGAGTTAGCCCAAGGCGTACCTTGCAATTGTTGGTAAAAAATCCATTCAGCCAGAAAATTCAATTTTTCAGACAGAGCTCAGATTTGAAAAAGAAACACATATGCAGGTTCCACTCAGACGGGGAAGCTGAAATACCAGTTGTTTTCCAGCTCTGAGCTTTCCCTGTGGAGATAGCCCAAGGTGTATCTAGCAATTGATAAAAATACCATTGAGCCAGAAAAGTTAATTTTTCAGACAGAGCTCAAATTTGAAAAAGAAAGACATATGCAGGTTCCACTGAGAAGGGGAAGCTGAAAAACCAGTTGTTTTCCAGCTCTGAGCTTTCCCTGTGGAGATAGCCCAAGGCGTATCTCGCAATTGGTAAAAATCCCATTCCGCCAGAAAAGTCAATTTTTCAGACAGAGCTCAAATTTGAAAAAGAAAGACATATGCAGGTCCCACCGAGATGGGAAGGTGAAAAAACAGTTGTTTTCCAGCTCTGAGCTTTCCCTGTGGAGTTAGCCCAAGGCGTATATCGCAATTGTTGGTAAAAATCCCTTTCGGCCAATAAAGTCAATTATTCAGACAGAGCTCAGATTTGAAAAAGAAACACATATGCAGGTTCCACTCAGATGGGGAAACTGAAAAACCACTTGTTTTCCGGATGTGAGCTTTCCCTGTGGATTTAGCCCAAGGCGTATGTCGCAATGGTAAAAATCCCATTCAGCCAGAAAAGTCAATTTTTCAGACAGAGCTCAGATTTGAAAAAGAAACACATATGCAGGTTCCACTCAGATGGGGAAGCTGAAAAACCAGGTGTTTTCGATATGTGATCTTTCCCTGAGGAGTTAGCCCAAGGCGTACCTTGCAATTGTTGGTAAAAAATCCATTCAGCCAGAAAATTCAATTTTTCAGACAGAGCTCAGATTTGAAAAAGAAACACATATGCAGGTTCCACTCAGACGGGGAAGCTGAAATACCAGTTGTTTTCCAGCTCTGAGCTTTTCCTGTGGAGATAGCCCAAGGCGTATCTCGCAATTGGTAAAAATCCCATTCATCCAGAAAAGTCAATTTTTCAGACAGAGCTCAAATTTGAAAAAGAAAGACATATGCAGGTTCCACTGAGATGGGGAAGCTGAAAAACCAGTTGTTTTCCAGCTCTGAGCTTTCCCTGTGGAGATAGCCCATGGCGTATCTCGCAATTGGTAAAAATCCCATTCAGCCAGAAAAGTCAATTATTCAGACAGAGCTCAAATTTGAAAAAGAAAGACACATGCAGGTTCCACTCAGATGGGGAAGCTGAAAAACCAATTGTTTTCGATATGTGAGCTTTACCTGAGGAGTTAGCCCAAGGCGTACCTTGCAATTGTTGGTAAAAAATCCATTCAGCCAGAAAATTCAATTTTTCAGACAGAGCTCAAATTTGAAAAAGAAAAACATATGCAGGTTCCACTCAGATGGGGAAGCTGAAATACCACTTGTTTTCCAGCTCTGAGCTTTCCCTGTGGAGATAGCCCAAGGCGTATCTCGCAATTGATAAAAATCCCATTGAGACAGAAAAGTTAATTTTTCAGACAGAGCTCAGATTGAAAAAGAAACAACATATGCAGGTTCCACTCAGACGGGGAAGCTGAAATACAGTTGTTTTTCCAGCTATGCGCTTTTCTGTGGAGATAGCCAAGGGTATCTCGCAATTGATAAAAATACCATTCAGCAGAAAAGATAATTGTTCAGACAGAGCTCAAATTGAAAAAGAAAGACAATGCAGGGTCCCTGTAGAAGGGAAGCCTGAAAAACAGTTGTTTTCCAGCTCTGAGCTTTCCCTGTGGAGATAGCCAAGGCGTAGCATCGCAATTGGTAAAAATCCATTCAGCCAGAAAAGTCATTTTTCAGACAGAGCTCAAATTTGAACAAAAGAAAGACAACATGCAGGTTCACTGAGATGGGGAAGCTGAAAAAACCAGTCGTTTTCCAGCCGAGCTTTCCTGTGGAGATAGCCCAAGGCGTAAACTCGCAATTGGTAAAAATCCCATTCAGCCAGAAAAGTAAATTATTCAGACAGAGCTCAAATTTGAAAAAGAAACACATATGCAGGCTCAAGTTGAATGGGGAAGCTGAAAAACCAGTTGTTTTCCAGCTCTGAGCTTTCCCTGTGGAGATAGCCCAAGGCGTATCTCGCAATTGGTAAAAATCCCATTCGGCCAGAAAAGTCAATTATTCAGACAGAGCTCATATTTGAAAAAGAAACACATATGCAGGTTCCACTCAGATGGGGAAGCTGAAAAACCAGTTGTTTTCCAGCTCTGTGCTTTCCCTGTGGAGATAGCCCAAGGCGTATCTCGCAATTGGTAAAATTCCCATTCAGCCAGAAAAGTCAATTTTTCAGACAGAGCTCAGATTTGAAAAAGAAACACATATGCAGGTCCACTCAGATAGGGAAGCTGAAAAACCACTTCTTTTCCGGATGTGAGCTTTCCCTGTGGAGTTAGCCCAAGGCGTATGTCGCAATTGTTGGTAAAAATCCCATTCGGCCAGAAAAGTCAATTATTCAGACAGAGCTCAGATTTGAAAAAGAAACACATATGCAGGTTCCACTGAGATGGGGAAGCTGAAAAACCAGTTGTTTTCCAGAAGTGAGCTTTCCCTGTGGAGTTAGCCCAAGGCGTATCTCGCAATTGTTGGTAAAAATCCCATTCGGCCAGAAAAGTCAATTATTCAGAGAGAGCTCAAATTTGAAAAAGAAACACATATGCAGGCTCCAGTTGGATGGGGAAGCTGAAAAACCAGTTGTTTTCCAGCTCTGAGCTTTCCCTGTGGAGATAGCCCAAGGCGTATCTCGCAATTGGTAAAAATCCCATTCGGCCAGAAAAGTCAAATTATTCCGGACGGAGCTCAGAGTGAAAAGAAACACATATGCAGGTTCCACTGAGATGGGGAAGCTGAAAAACCAGTTGTTTTCCAAGCTCTGCGCTTTCCTGTGGAGATAGACAAGGGTATCTCGCAATGTAAAAATCCCATTCAGCAAAAAAGTCAATTATTCAGACAGAGCTCAGATTTGAAAAAGAAACACATATGCAGGTTCCACTGAGATGGGGAAGCTGAAAAACCAGTTGTTTTCCAGCTCTGAGCTTTCCCTGTGGAGATAGCCAAAGGCGTATCTCGCAATTGGTAAAAATCCCATTCAGCCAGAAAAGTCACTTTTTCAGACAGAGCTCAGATTTGAAAAAGAAACACATATGCAGGTTCCACTGAGATGGGGAAGCTGAAAACCCACTTTTTTTCCGGATGTGAGCTTTCCCTGTGGAGTTAGCACAAGGCGTATGTCGCAATTGTTGGTAAAAATCCCATTCGGCCAGAAAAGTCAATTATTCAGACAGAGCTCAGATTTGAAAAAGAACAATAGTGCAGGTTCCACTAGATGGGGAAGCTGAAAAACCATTCTTTTCGGATGTGAGCTTTCCCTGTGGAGTTAGCCCAAGCGTATCTCGCAATGTGGTAAAAATCCCATTCAGCCAGAAAAGTCAATTATTCAGACAGAGCTCAGATTTGAAAAAGAAACACATATGCAGGTTCCACTGAGATGGGGAAGCTGAAAAACCAGTTGTTTTACAGCTCTGAGCTTTCCCTCTGGAGATAGCCCAAGGCGTATCTCGCAATTGGTAAAAATCCCATTCAGGCAAAAAAGTCAATTATTCAGACAGAGCTCAAATTTGAAAAAGAAACACATATGCAGGCTCCAGTTGGATGGGGAAGCTGAAAAAACAGTTGTTTTCCAGCTCTGAGCTTTTCCTGTGGAGATAGCCCAAGGAGTATCTCGCAATTGGTAAAAATCCCATTCGGCCAGAAAAGTCAATTATTCAGACAGAGCTCAGATTTGAAAAAGAAACACATATGCAGGTTCCACTCAGGTGGGGAAGCTGAAAAACCAGTTGTTTTCCAGCTCTGTGCTTTCCCTGTGGAGATAGCCCAAGGCGTATGTCGTAATTGTTGGTAAAAATCCACTCGGCCAGAAAAGTCAAGTATCAGACAGAGCTCAGATTTTTTGAAAAAGAAACACATATGCAGGTTCCACTCAGATGGGTAAGCTGAAAAACCAGTTGTTTTCCAGCTCTGTGCTTTCCCTGTGGAGATAGCCCAAGGCGTATCTCGCAATTGGTAAAATTCCCATTCAGCCAGAAAAGTCAATTATTCAGACAGAGCTCAGATTTGAAAAAGAAACACATATGCAGGTTCCACTGAGATGGGGAAGCTGAAAAACCACTTCTTTTCCGGATGTGAGCTTTCACTGAGGAGTTAGCCCAAGGCGTACCTTGCAATTGTTGGTAAAAATCCCATTCGGCCAGAAAAGTCAATTATTCAGACAGAGCTCAAATGTGAAAAAGAAACACATATGCAGGTTCCACTCAGATGGCGAAGCTGAAAAACCACTTCTTTTCCAGATGTGAGCTTTCCCTGTGGAGTTAGCCCAAGGCGTATCTCGCAATTGTTGGTAAAAATCCAATTCGGCCAGAAAAGTCAATTATTCAGACAGAGCTCAGATTTGAAAAAGAAACACATATGCAGGTTCCACTGAGATGGGGAAGCTGAAAAACCACTTGTTTTCCAGCTCTTAGCTTTCCCTGTGGAGATAGCCCAAGGTGTATCTCGCAATTGGTAAAAATCCCATTCGGCCAGAAAAGTCAATTATTCAGACAGAGCTCAGATTTGAAAAAGAATCACATATGCAGGTTCCACTCAGATGGGGAAGCTGAAAAACCACTTCTTTTCCGGATGTGAGCTTTCCCTGTGGAGTTAGCCCAAGGCGTATGTCGCAATTGTTGGTAAAAATCCCATTCGGCCAGAAAAGTCAATTTATCAGACAGAGCTCGATTTGAAAAAGACAACACATATGCAGGTTCCCCTCATGAATGGGAAGCTGAAAAACCACTCTTTTCCGGATGGAGCTTTCCCTGGGGAGTTAAGACCAGGCGTATCTCGCAATTGTGGAAAAATCCATTGGCCAGAAAAGGCATTATTCAGACAGACCTCAAGATTTGAAAAGAAACACATATGCAGGTTCCACTCAGATGGAGCTGAAAAACCACTTCTTTACGGATGTGAGCTTTCCCTGTGGAGTTAGCCAAGGCGTATCTGCAATTGTTGGTTAAAAATCCCATTCAGCCAGAAAAGTCAATTATTCAGACAGAGCTAGATTGAAAAAGAAAAACACCATGCAGGTTCCACTGAGAATGGGGAAGCTGAAAAACCAGTTGTTTCCAGCTCTGAGCTTTCCCTATGGAGATTAGCCCAAGGCGTATCTCGCAATGTAAATCCCATTCAGGCAAAAAAGTCAATTATTCAGACAGAGCTCAAATTTGAAAAAGAAACACATATGCAGGCTCCAGTTGGATGGGGAAGCTGAAAAACCAGTTGTTTTCCAGCTCTGAGCTTTCCCTGTGGAGATAGCCCAAGGCGTATCTCGCAATTGGTAAAAATCCCATTCGGCCAGAAAAGTCAATTATTCAGAGCTCAGATTTGAAAAAGAAACACATATGCAGGTTCCAATCAGATGGGGAAGCTGAAAAACCACTTCTTGTCCGGATGTGAGCTTTCACTGAGGAGTTAGCCCAAGGCGTACCTTGCAATTGTTGGTAAAAATCCCATTCGGCCAGAAAAGTCAATTATTCAGAGCTCAGATTTGAAAAAGAAACACATATGCAGGTTCCAATCAGATGGGGAAGCTGAAAAACCACTTCTTTTCCGGATGTGAGCTTTCACTGAGGAGTTAGCCCAAGGCGTACCTTGCAATTGTTGGTAAAAATCCCAGTCGGCCAGAAAAGTCAATTATTCAGACAGAGCTCAAATGTGAAAAAGAAACACATATGCAGGTTCCACTCAGATGGGGAAGCTGAAAAACCACTTCTTTTCCAGATGTGAGCTTTCCCTGTGGAGTTAGCCCAAGGCGTATCTCGCAATTGTTGGTAAAAATCCCATTCGGCCAGAAAAGTCAATTATTCAGACAGAGCTCAGATTTGAAAAAGAAACACATATGCAGGTTCCACTCACATGGGTAAGCTGAAAAACCAGTTGTTTTCCAGCTCTGTGCTTTCACTGTGGATATAGCCAAGGCGTATTCGCAATTGGTAAAAATTCCCATTCGGCCAGAAAAAGTCAATTATAAGGACAGAGCTAAAATTGAAAAAGAAACAACATATGCAGGTTCCACTCAGATGGGGAAGCTGAAAAACCAGTTGTTTTCCGGATGTGAGCTTTCCCTGAGGAGTTAGCCGAAGGTGTATCTCGCAATTGTTGGTAAAAATCCCATTGAGCCAGAAAAGTCAATTATTCAGACAGAGCTCAAATTTGAAAAAGAAACACATATGCAGGCTCCACTCGGATGGGGAAGCTGAAAAACCAGTTGTTTTCCAGCTCTGAACTTTCCCTATGGAGATAGGCCAAGGAGTATCTCGCAAAAAAATCCCATTCAGCCAGAAAATTCAATTTTTCAGACAGAGCTCAGATTGAAAAGCAAACATAGGCAGGTTCCACTCTGATGGGAAGCTGAAAAAACCACTTCTTTCCGGATGTGAGCTTCCTGTGGAGGAGCCCAAGGCGTATGTCCGCAATTGTTGGTAAAAAATCCCATTCGGCCAGAAAATGTCAATTATTTCAGACAGAGCTCAAAATGTGAAAAAGAAACCAATGGCAAGGTTCCACTCAGATGGGAAGCTGAAAAACCACTCTTTTCCCGTATGTGAGCTTTCCCGTGGAGTTAGCCAAGGCGTATCTCGCAATTGTTGGTAAAAAATCCCATCAGCAAGAAAAGTCAAGATCAGACAGAGCTCAAATTGAAAAAAGAAACACATATGCAGGCTCAGTTGGATGGGGAAGCTGAAAACCAGTTGTTTTCCGCTATGACGCTTTCAATGTGGAGATAGCCCAAGGACGTATTCGCAATTTGGTAAAAAATCCATCGGCCAGAAACGTCATTATTCAGACAGAGCTCAGATTTGAAAAAGAAACACATATGCAGGTTCCACTGAGATGGGGAAGCTGAAAAACCAGTTGTTTTCCAGCTCTGTGCTTTCCCTGTGGAGATAGCCCAAGGCGTATCTCGCAATTGGTAAAATTCCCATTCAGCCAGAAAAGTCAATTTTTCAGACAGAGCTCAGATTTGAAAAAGAAACACATATGCAGGGTCCACTCAGATAGGGAAGCTGAAAAACCACTTCTTTTCCGGATGTGAGCTTTCCCTGTGGAGTTAGCCCAAGGCGTATGTCGCAATTGTTGGTAAAAATCCCATTCGGCCAGAAAAGTCAATTATTCAGACAGAGCTCAAATGTGAAAAAGAAACACATATGCAGGTTCCACTCAGATGGGGAAGCTGAAAAACCACTTCTTTTCCAGAAGTGAGCTTTCCCTGTGGAGTTAGCCCAAGGCGTATCTCGCAATTGTTGGTAAAAATCCCATTCGGCCAGAAAAGTCAATTATTCAGAGAGAGCTCAAATTTGAAAAAGAAACACATATGCAGGCTCCAGTTGGATGGGGAAGCTGAAAAACCAGTTGTTTTCCAGCTCTGAGCTTTCCCTGTGGAGATAGCCCAAGGCGTATCTCGCAATTGGTAAAAATCCCATTCGGCCAGAAAAGTCAATTATTCAGACAGAGCTCAGATTTGAAAAAGAAACATATATGCAGGTTCCACTCAGATGGGGAAGCGAAAACCACTTCTTTTCGGATGTGAGCTTTCATGAGGAGTTAGGCCCAAGGCGTACTTGCAATTGTTGGTAAAAAATCCATTCGGCAGAGAAGTCAATTATTCAGCGAGCTCAAATGTGAAAAAGAAACACATATTCAGGTTCCAGTCGGATGGGGAAGCTGAGAAACCACTTGTTTTCTGGATGTGAGCTTTCCTTGTGGAGTTAGCCCAAGGCGTATCTCGCAATTGGTAAAAATACCATTCAGCCAGAAAAGTCAATTTTTCAGACATAGCTCAAATGTGAAAAAGAAACACACATGCAGGTTCCCCAGGGTTGGTGAAGCTGAAAAACCACTTGTTTTCCGGATGTGAGCTTTCCCTGTGGAGTTAGCCCAATGCATATCTCGCAATTGGTAAAAATACCATTCAGTCAGAAAAGTCAATTATATGTGTTTCAGACCCAGAGCTCAAAGTGTGAAAAGAAACACATATGCAGGTTCTACTCGGATGGGGAAACTGAAAACACACATTGTATTTACGGATCTGAGCTTTACCTGTGGAGTTAGCCCAAGGTGTACTCTAGCAATGGTAAAAATCCATTCAGCCAGAAAAATTATTTTTCAGACAGAGTCAAATGTGAAAAAAGGGAAACACGTATCGCAGGTATACCAACGATGGGGTCTTTTAGGGGATCGCTGAAAACCAGGTTTTCTGGATGTGAGCTTTCCTTTGAGTTAGCCAAGAGTATCTCTCAATTGGTAAAAAAATCCCATGAGCCAGAAAAGTTCAATTCTTGCAGACAGAGCTCAATGTGAAAAAGAAACACACATGCACAGTCTCACCGATGGGGAAGCTGAAAACCACTTGTATTTCTTGGATTGTTGAGCATTCCCTGTGAGTTAGCCAAGGCGTATCCGCAATTGCGGAAAATCCCAATTCAGCCAGAAAAGTTAATTTTTCAGACAGAGCTCAAATGTGAAAAAGAAACACATATGCAGGTTCCACTCGGATGGGGAAGCTGAAAAACCACTTGTTTTCTGGATGTGAGCTTTCCCTGTGGAGTTAGCCCAAGGCGTATCTCGCAATTGGTAAAAATCCCATTCAGCCAGAAAAGTGAATTTTTCAGACACAGCGTAAAGTTGGAAAAAGAAACACATATGCAGGTTCTACTCAGATGGGGAAACTGAAAAACCACTTGTTTTCCGGATGTGAGCTTTCCCTGGAGTTAGCCCAAGGCGTATCTCGCAATTGTTGCTAAAAATCCCATTCAGCCAGAAAAGTCAATTTTTCAGACACAGGTTAAAATTGGAAAAAGAAACACATATGCAGGTTCCACTCGGATGGGGAAGCTGAAAAACCACTTGTTTTCCGGATCTGAGCTTTCCCTGTGGAGTTAGCACAAGGTGTATCTCGCAATTGGTAAAAATCCCATTCAGCCAGAAAAGTTAATTTTTCAGATAGAGCTCAAATGTGAAAAAGAAACACATATGCAGGTTCCACTCGGATGGGGAAGCTGAAAAACCACTTGTTTTCCGGATCTGAGCTTTCCCTTTGGAGTTAGCCCAAGACGTATCTCTCAATTGGTAAAAATCCCATTGAGCCAGAAAAGTCAATTCTTCAGACAGAGCTCAAATGTGAAAAAGAAACACATATGCACGTTCCACTCGGATGGGGAAGCTGAAAAACCACTTGTTTTCTGGATGTGAGCTTTCCCTGTGGAGTTAGCCCAAGGCGTATCTCGCAATTGGTAAAAATCCCATTTAGCCAGAAAAGTGAATTTTTCAGACACAGCGTAAAGTTGGAAAAAGAAACACATATGCAGGTTCTACTCAGATGGGGAAACTGAAAAACCACTTGTTTTCCGGATCTGAGCTTTCCCTGTGGAGTTAGCCCAAGGCGTATCTCGCAATTGTTGGTAAAAATCCCATTCAGCCAGAAAAGTCAATTCTTCAGACAGAGCTCTAATGTGAGTAAGAAACACATATGCAAGTTCCACTCGGATGGGGAAGCTGAAAAACCAACTTGTTTTTCTGGATGTGAGCTTTCCTGTGGAGTTAGCCCCACGGCGTATCTCGGCAATTGGTAAAAATCCCATTCAGCCAGAAAAGTCAATTTTTCAGACAGAGCTCTAATGTGAGTAAGAAACACATATGCAAGTTCCACTCGGATGGGGAAGCTGAAAAACCACTTGTTTTCTGGATGTGAGCTTTCCCTGTGGAGTTAGCCCAAGGCGTATATCGCAATTGTTGGTAAAAATCCCATTCAGCCAGAAAAGTGAAATTTTCAGACACAGGTTAAAATTGGAAAAAGAAACACATATGCAGGTTCCACTCGGATGGGGAAGCTGAAAAACCACTTGTTTTCCGGATGTGAGCTTTCCCTGTGGAGTTAGCACAAGGTGTATCTCGCAATTGGTAAAAATCCCATTCAGCCAGAAAAGTTAATTTTTCAGACAGAGCTCAAATGTGAAAAAGAAACACATCTGCAGGTTCCAATCGGATGGGGATGCTGAAAAACCACTTGTTTTCTGGATGTGAGCTTTCCCTGTGGAGTTACCCCAAGGCGTATCTCGCAATTGTTGCTAAAAATCCCATTCAGCCAGAAAAGTCAATTTTTCAGACAGAGCTCTAATGTGAGTAAGAAACACATATGCAAGTTCCACTCGGATGGGGAAGCTGAAAAACCACTTGTTTTCTGGATGTGAGCTTTCCCTGTGGAGTTAGCCCAAGGCGTATATCGCAATTGTTGGTAAAAATCCCATTCAGCCAGAAAAGTGAAATTTTCAGACACAGGTTAAAATTGGAAAAAGAAACACATATGCAGGTTCCACTCGGATGGGGAAGCTGAAAAACCACTTGTTTTCCGGATGTGAGCTTTCCCTGTGGAGTTAGCCCAAGGTGTATCTCGCAATTGGTAAAAATCCCATTCAGCCAGAAAAGTTAATTTTTCAGACAGAGCTCAAATGTGAAAAAGAAACACATATGCAGGTTCCACTCGGATGGGGAAGCTGAAAAACCACTTGTTTTCTGGATCTGAGCTTTCCCTGGAGTTAGCCCAAGGCGTATCTCTCAATTGGTAAAAATCCCATTCAGCCAGAAAAGTGAATTTTTCAGACACAGCGTAAAGTTGGAAAAAGAAACACATATGCAGGTTCTACTCAGATGGGGAAACTGAAAAACCACTTGTTTTCCGGATCTGAGCTTTCCCTGTGGAGTTAGCCCAAGGCGTATCTCGCAATTGTTGGTAAAAATCCCATTCAGCCAGAAAAGTCAATTCTTCAGAGAGAGCTCATATGTGAAAAAGAAACACAAATGCAGGTTCCACTTGGATGGGGAAGCTGAAAAACCACTTGTTTTCTGGATGTGAGCTTTCCCTGTGGAGTTAGCCCAAGGCGTATCTCGCAATTGTTGCTAAAAATCCCATTCAGCCAGAAAAGTCAATTCTTCAGACAGAGCTCAAATGTTTTTCACTCGGATGGGGAAGCCGAAAAACTCTTGTTTTCTGGATGTGAGCTTTCCCTGTGGAGTTAGCCCAAGGTGTATCTCGCAATTGGTAAAAATCCCATTCAGCCAGAAAAGTTAATTTTTCAGACAGAGCTCAAATGTGAAAAAGAAACACATATGCAGGTTCCAATCGGATGGGGATGCTGAAAAACCACTTGTTTTCTGGATGTGAGCTTTCCCTGTGGAGTTAGCCCAAGGCGTATCTCGCAATTGGTAAAAATCCCATTCAGCCAGAAAAGTGAATTTTTCAGACACAGGTTAAAATTGGAAAAAGAAACACATCTGCAGGTTCCACTCGGATGGGGAAGCTGAAAAACCACTTGTTTTCCGGATGTGAGCCTTCCCTGGAGTTAGCCCAAGGCGTATCTCTCAATTGGTAAAAATCCCATTCAGCCAGAAAAGTGAATTTTTCAGACACAGCGTAAAGTTGGAAAAAGAAACACATATGCAGGTTCTACTCAGATGGGGAAACTGAAAAACCACTTGTTTTCCGGATCTGAGCTTTCCCTGTGGAGTTAGCCCAAGGCGTATCTCGCAATTGTTGGTAAAAATCCCATTCAGCCAGAAAAGTCAATTCTTCAGAGAGAGCTCATATGTGAAAAAGAAACACAAATGCAGGTTCCACTTGGATGGGGAAGCTGAAAAACCACTTGTTTTCTGGATGTGAGCTTTCCCTGTGGAGTTAGCCCAAGGCGTATCTCGCAATTGTTGCTAAAAATCCCATTCAGCCAGAAAAGTCAATTCTTCAGACAGAGCTCAAATGTTTTTCACTCGGATGGGGAAGCCGAAAAACTCTTGTTTTCTGGATGTGAGCTTTCCCTGTGGAGTTAGCCCAAGGTGTATCTCGCAATTGGTAAAAATCCCATTCAGCCAGAAAAGTTAATTTTTCAGACAGAGCTCAAATGTGAAAAAGAAACACATATGCAGGTTCCAATCGGATGGGGATGCTGAAAAACCACTTGTTTTCTGGATGTGAGCTTTCCCTGTGGAGTTAGCCCAAGGTGTATCTCGCAATTGGTAAAAATCCCATTCAGCCAGAAAAGTTAATTTTTCAGACAGAGCTCAAATGTGAAAAAGAAACACATATGCAGGTTCCAATCGGATGGGGATGCTGAAAAACCACTTGTTTTCCGGATCTGAGCTTTCCCTGTGGAGTTAGCCCAAGGTGTATCTCGCAATTGGTAAAAATCCCATTCAGCCAGAAAAGTTAATTTTTCAGACAGAGCTCAAATGTGAAAAAGAAACACTTATGCAGGTTCCAATCGGATGGGGATGCTGAAAAACCACTTGTTTTCTGGATGTGAGCCTTCCCTGTGGAGTTAGCCCAAGGTGTATCTCGCAATTGGTAAAAATCCCATTCAGCCAGAAAAGTTAATTCTTCAGACAGAGCTCAAATGTGAAAAAGAAACACATATGCAGGTTCCACTCGGATGGGGAAGCTGAAAAACCACTTGTTTTCCGGATCTGAGCTTTCCCTGAGCTGTTAAACCAACGCGTATCTCGCAATTGTTGGTAAAAATCCCATTCAGCGAGAAAAGTCAATTTTTCAGACACAGCTGAAATTTGAAAAAGAAACACATATGCAAGTTCCCCAGGGTTAGGGAAGCTGAAAAACCACTTCTTTTCCGGATGTGAGCTTTCCCTGTGGAGTTAGCCCAAGGCATATCTCGCAATTGGTAAAAATCCCATTCAGCCAGAAAAGCCAATTTTTCAGACACAGGTTGAATTTCAAAAAGAAACACATATTCAGGTTCCACTCGGATGGGGAAGCTGAAAAAACACTTGTTTTCCAGATGTGAGCTTTCCCTGTGGAGTTAGCCCAAGGTGTATCTCGCAATTGGTAAAAATCCCATTCAGCCAGAAAAGTCAATTTTTCAGACACAGCGTAAAGTTTGAAAAAGAAACACATATGCAGGTTCTACTCAGATGGGGAAACTGAAAAACCACTTGTTTTCCGGATCTGAGCTTTCCCTGTGGAGTTAGCCCAAGGCGTATCTCGCAATTGTTGGTAAAAATCCCATTCAGACAGAAAAGTCAATTCTTCAGAGAGAGCTCATATGTGAAAAAGAAACACAAATGCAGGTTCCACTCGGATGGGGAAGCTGAAAAACCACTTGTTTTCTGGATGTGAGCTTTCCCTGTGGAGTTAGCCCAAGGTGTATCTCGCAATTGTTGCTAAAAATCCCATTCAGCCAGAAAAGTCAATTCTTCAGACAGAGCTCAAATGTGAAAAAGAAACACATATTCAGGTTCCACTCGGATGGGGAAGCCGAAAAACTCTTGTTTTCCTGGATGTGAGCTTTCCCCTGTGGAGTTAGGCCCAAGGTGTATCTCGCAATTTGTAAAAAACCCATTCAGCCAGAAAAGTTTAATTTTTCATGACAGAGCTCACATGTGTAAAAAGAACACATTGGCAGGTTCCAATCGAGGGGGGAAACTGAAAAAACCACTTGTTTTTTCCCGGATCTGAGCTTTCCCTGTGGAGTTAGCCCAGGTGTATTTTCTCGTCAATTGGTACAAATCCTCCATTCAGCCAGAAAAGTTAATTTTTCAGACAGAGCTCAAATGTGAAAAAGAAACACATATGCAGGTTCCAATCGGATGGGGATGCTGAAAAACCACTTGTTTTCTGGATGTGAGCTTCCCCTGTGGAGTTAGCCCAAGGCGTATCTCGCAATTGGTAAAAATCCCATTCAGCCAGAAAAGTGAATTTTTCAGACACAGGTTAAAATTGGAAAAAGAAACACATCTGCAGGTTCCACTCGGATGGGGAAGCTGAAAAACCACTTGTTTTCCGGATGTGAGCCTTCCCTGGAGTTAGCCCAAGGCGTATCTGTCAATTGGTAAAAATCCCATTGAGCCAGAAAAGTCAATTTTTCAGACACAGCTTAAAGTTGGAAAAAGAAACACATATGCAGGTTCCACTCGGATGGGGAAGCTGAAAAACCACTTGTTTTCCGGATCTGAGTTTTCCCTGAGCTGTTAGCCCAACGCGTATCTCGCAATTGTTGGTAAAAAATCCCATTCAGCCAGAAAAGTCAATTTTTCAGACACAGCTGAAATTTGAAAAAGAAACACATATGCAAGTTCCCCAGGGTTAGGGAAGCTGAAAAACCACTTGTTTTCCAGATGTGAGCTTTCCCTGTGGAGTTAGCCCAAGGTGTATCTCGCAATTGGTAAAAATCCCATTCAGCCAGAAAAGTCAATTTTTCAGACACAGGTTAAAATTGGAAAAAGAAACACATATGCAGGTTCTACTCGGATGGGGAAACTGAAAAACCACTTGATTTCCGGATCTGAGCTTTCCCTTTGGAGTTAGCCCCAATGCGTATCTCGCAATGTTGGTTAAAATCCCATCAGCCAGAAAAACAGTCAATTTTTCGACACAGCTTAATTGAAAAAAGAAACACATATTCAGGTTCCACTCGGATGGGGAAGCTGAAAAACCACTTGGTTTCTGGATGTGAGCTTTCCCTGAGGAGTTAGCCCAATGCATATCTCGCAATTGGTAAAAACCCCATTCAGCCAGAAAAGTTAATTTTTCAGACAGAGCTCAAATGTGAAAAAGAAACACATATGCAGTTTCCCCAGGGTTAGGGAAGCTGAAAAACCACTTGTTTTCCGGATCTAAGCTTTCCCTGGAGGTAGCCCAAGGCGTATCTCTCAATTGGTAAAAATCCCATTGAGCCAGAAAAGTCAATTCTTCAGACAGAGCTCAAATGTGAAAAAGAAACACATATGCAGGTTCCACTCGGATGGGGGAGCTGAAAAACCACTTGTTTTCCGGATGTGAGCTTTCCCTGTGGAGTTAGCCCAAGGCGTATCTCGAAATTGGTAAAAATCCCATTCAGCCAGAAAAGTTAATTTTTCAGAGACAGCTGAAATGTGAAAAAGAAACACATATGCAAGTTCCCCAGGGTTGGTGAAGCTGAAAAAAACACTTGTTTTCCGGATGTGAGCTTTCCCTGTGGAGTTAGCCCAATGCATATCTCGCAATTGGTAAATATCCCATTCAGCCAGAAAAGTCAATTCTTCAGAGAGAGCTCAAACGTGAAAAAGAAACACATATACAGGTTCCCCAGGGTTGGTGAAGCTGAAAAACCACTTGTTTTCTGGATGTGAGCTTTCCCTGTGGTGTTAGCCCAACGCGTATCTCGCAATTGTTGGTAAAAATCCCATTCAGCCAGAAAAGTCAATTTTTCAGACAGAGCTCAAATTTGGAAAAGAAACACATATTCAAGTTCCACTCGGATGGGGAAGCTGAAAAACCACTTGTTTTCTGGATGTGAGCTTTCCCTGTGGAGTTAGCCCAATGCGTATCTCGCAATTGTTGGTAAAAATCCCATTCAGCCAGAAAAGTCAATTTTTCAGACACAGCTTAAATTTGAAAAAGAAACACATATTCAGGTTCCACTCGGATGGGGAAGCTGAAAAACCACTTGGTTTCTGGATGTGAGCTTTCCCTGAGGAGTTAGCCCAATGCATATCTCGCAATTGGTAAAAACCCCATTCAGCCAGAAAAGTTAATTTTTCAGACAGAGCTCAAATGTGAAAAAGAAACACATATGCAGGTTCCCCAGGGTTGGTGAAGCTAAAAAACCACTTGTTTTCTGGATGTGAGCTTTTCCTGTGGAGTTACCCCAAGGCGTATCTCTCAATTGGTAAAAATCCCATTGAGCCAGAAAAGTCAATTTTTCAGACACAGGTTAAAAAT